>OZ035826.1:20486154-20538654 GCA_964034765.1 Knipowitschia caucasica | reverse complement strand
GTTGGACCCCTTAATCACAACTGGTAAAAATTATTAGGTCCAGCGTTTGTGTTTCTCTTTTGTAAGTAAACAGGCACAAAATGTGGTTCCATGGTGTAATAGCACTCTGGATCACTTCAGATTCAATTGTACACCTTTAAGAAAGCTGGACGCCTGAATTGTATCTAGAAAATATTTCTGAGTTCAAATCTTGGTGGAACCTAAATCTACCTTTGACGACAATTCTCACTTTGCAAGACAGTTGGATCATCACTGGAAAACAATATTAAGTCCAGCGTTTGTGTTTCTTTTTTATAATAAAACTCTTGTGAAATCTGGTTCGATGGTGTAATGGTTAGCACTCTGGACTCTGAATCCAGTGATCCGAGTTCAAATCTCGGTGGAACCTCACTTTCATTTGCCTGCCTTGACCAGAAAGCTGGATTCCAGAACTGTCTCTTGAATAAATGTCCCAGTTCAAATCTCGGTGGAACCTCAGTCTCACTTCTCTGCTGAAAAGTGGAACCCTGAATTGTAACAAGAAAATATTTCTCTATTATGGTGTAATGGTTAGCACTCTGGACTCTGAATCCAGTGATCCAAGTTCTAATATCGGTGGAACCTCAGTCTCAATTGTCAATCTTTAAGAAAGCTTTACCCCTGAATTGTAACTAGAAAACATTTCTGAGTTCAAATCTCGGTGGAACTTAAACCTACATTTGATCACAACTCTCACTTTGCAAGACAGCTGGACCCCTTAATCACAACTGGTAAAAATTATTAGGTCCAGCGTTTGTGTTTCTCTTTTGTAAGTAAACAGGCACAAAATGTGGTTCCATGGTGTAATAGCACTCTGGATCACTTCAGATTCAATTGTCCACCTTTAAGAAAGCTGGACGCCTGAATTGTATCTAGAAAATATTTCTGAGTTCAAATCTTGGTGGAACCTAAATCTACCTTTGACGACAATTCTCACTTTGCAAGACAGTTGGATCATCACTGGAAAACAATATTAAGTCCAGCGTTTGTGTTTCTTTTTCATAATAAAACACTCTTAAAATGTGGTTCCATGGTGTAATGGTTAGCATTCTGGACTCTGAATCCAGCGATCCGAGTTCAAATCTCGGTGGAACCTCACTTTCATATGCCTACCTGAAGCAGAAAGCTGGACCCCTGAATTATATCTAGAAAACATTTCTGAGTTTAAATCTTGGTGGAACCTAAATCTACCTTTGATGACAGTTCTCACTTTGCAAGACAGTTGGGCCCCTTAATCACAATTGGAAAACAATTTTAAGTCCAGCGTTTGTGTTTCTTTTTTATAATTAAACACTCTTAAAATGTGGTTCCATGGTGTAATGGTTAGCACTCTGGACTCTGACTCCAGCGATCCGAGTTAAAATCTCGGTGGAACCTCAATTTCATTTCCCTACCTTAACCCTCTATGCACATGGGTCATTTTGGGGAACTTTCCTCGCCTGGTTTTCTTTGTGTATAATTGTTCATAAAACAGTCATCTTTTCTACAGAGTCAAGCAGTAAGTTGATTAAATGTCAGAGTTAGAATCTCAGTGGAACCTCAGTCTCATTTCATTGTCCTGAGTACAACCTGTTTTCTATATGGTATAATAGTTAGCACTCTGGATCCCCTCAGATTCAATTGTCGACCTTTAAGAAAGCTGGACCCCTGAATTATATCTAGAAATCATTTCTGAGTTCAAATCTTGGTGGAACCTAAATCTACCTTTGATGACAGTTCTCACTTTGCAAGACAGTTGGACCCCTTAATCACCATTGGAAAACAATATTAAGTCCAGCGTTTGTGTTTCTTTTTTATAATAAAACATTCTTGATTAGTGGTTCCATGGTGTAATGGTTAGCACTCTGGACTCTGAATCCAGTGATCCGAGTTCAAATCTTGGTGGAACCTCACTTTCATATGCCTACCTTAACCAGAAAGCTGGATCCCAGAACTGTAACTTGAATGAATGTCCCAGTTCAAATCTCGGTGGAACCTCAGTCTCACTTCTCTGCTGAAAAGTGGAACCCTGAATTTTAACAAGAAAATATTTCTCAGTTCAAATCTTGGTGGAACCTATATCTACTTTAGATGACAGCTCTCACCTTGCAAGACAGTTGGACCCCTCAATAAAAACTGAAATAATACATAAGGTCCTAATGTCCAGCCTTTATGTTTGCTTTTCTGTAAGCAGACAGTCACAAAATGTGGTTCCATGGTGTAATTCTTAGCACTCTGGACTGTGAATCCAGTGATCTGAGTTCAAATCCCTGTGGATACTCAGTCACACTTCTTTTTCCTTAGTACGTATTGGTTTCTATGGGTTCCATGGTGTAATGGTTAGCACTCTGGACTTTGAATCCAACGATCTGAGTTCAAATCTCGGTGGAACCTCAGCCTCATTGGCCATCTGGAGCTGAAAGCTAGACGCCTGGGCTATAAGTTGAATGAATGTCAGAGTAAGAATCTCAGTGGAACCTCAGTCTCACTTCATTGTCCTGAGTACAACCTGTTTTCTATATGGCATAGTAGTTAGCACTCTGGATCACCTCAGATTCAATTATCGACCTTTAAGAAAGCTGGACCCCTGAATTATATCTAGAAAACATTTCTGAGTTCAAATCTTGGTGGAACCTAAATCTACCTTTGATGACAGTTCTCACTTTGCAAGACAGTTGGACCCCTTAATCACAATTGGAAAACAATATTAAGTCCAGCGTTTGTGTTTCTTTTTTATAATAAAACACTCGTGAAATGTGGTTCCATGGTGTAATGGTTAGCACTCTGGACTCTGAATCCAGTGATTGGAGTTCAAATCTCGGTGGAACCTCACTTTCATTTGCCTACCTTAACCAGAAAGCTGGATCCCAGAACTGTCACTTGAATGAATGTCCCAGTTCAAATCTCGGTGGAACCTCAGTCTCACTTCTCTGCTGAAAAGTGGAACCCTGAATTGTAACAAGAAAATATTTCTCAGTTCAAATCTCGTGGAACCTATATCTACTTTAGATGACAGCTCTCACCTTGCAAGACAGTTGGACCCCTCAATAAAAACTGAAATAATATATAAGGTCCTAATGTCCAGCGTTTATGTTTGCTTTTCTGTAAGCAGACAGTCACAAAATGTGGTTCCATGGTGTAATTCTTAGCACTCTGGACTTTGAATCCAGTGATCTGAGTTGAAATCTCTGTGGACACTCAGTCACACTTCTTTTTCCTTAGTACATATTGGTTTCTATGGGTTCCATGGTGTAATGGTTAGCACTCTGGTCTTTGAATCCAGCGATCCAAGTTCAAAGTTGGCCTCATTGGCCAACTTGACCTGTAAGCCAGACCCCTGGGCTGTAAGTTGAATAAATGTCAGAGTAAGAATCTCAGTGGAACCTCAGTCTCACTTCATTGTCCTGAGTACAACCTGTTTTCTATATTTCTAGATGGTGTAATAGTTAGCACTCTGGATCACCTCAGATTCAATTGTCGACCTTTAAGAAAGCTGGACCCCTGAATTGTAACAAGAAAACATTTCTGAGTTCAAATCTTGGTGGAACCTAAATCTACCTTTGATGACAGTTCTCACTTTGCAAGACAGTTGGACCCCTTAATCACAATTGGAAAACAATATTAAGTCCAGCGTTTGTGTTTCTATTTATAATAAAACACTCTTAAAATGTGGTTCCATGGTGTAATGGTTAGCACTCTGGACTCTGAATCCAGCGATCTGAGTTCAAATCTCGGTGGAACCTCATTTTCATTTGCCTACCTTAACCAGAAAGCTGGATCCCAGAACTGTAACTTGAATAAATGTCCCAGTTCAAATCTCGGTGGAACCTCAGTCTCACTTCTCTGCTGAAAAGTGGAACCCTGAATTGTAACAAGAAAAACAGAAACAGTTCAAATCTTGGTGGAACCTATATCTACTTTAGATGACAGCTCTCACCTTGCAAGACAGTTGGACCCCTCAATAAAAACTGAAAAAATATATAAGGTCCTGATGTCCAGCGTTTCTGTTTGCTTTTTTGTAAGCAGACAGTCACAAAATGTGGTTCCATGGAGTAATTCTTAGCACTCTGGACTTTGAATCCAGTGATCCGAGTTGAAATCTCTGTGGATACTCAGTCACACTTCTTTTTCCTTAGTACGTACTGGTTTCTATGGGTTCCATGGTATAATGGTTAGTATAATGGAATCTCAGCCTCATTTGCCAACTTGACCTGAAAGATAAACCCCTGGACTGTAAGTTGAATAAATGTCAGAGTTAGAATCTAAGTGGAACCTCAGTCTCACTTCATTGTCCTGAGTACAACCTGTTTTCTATATGGTGTAATAGTTAGCACTCTGGATCACCTCAGATTCAATTGTCAACCTTCAAGAAAGCTGGACCCCTGAATTGTATCTAGAAAATATTTCTGAGTTCAAATCTTGGTGGAACCTAAATCTACCTTTGACGACAATTCTCACTTTGCAAGACAGTTGGATCACTACTGGAAAACAATATGAAGTCCAGCGTTTGTGTTTCTTTTTTATAATAAAACACTCTTAAAATGTGGTTCCATGGTGTAATGCAGGGGTGCTCACACTTTTTCAGCATGCGAGCTACTTATAAAAGGATCAAGTCAAAATGATCTACCTACTACAAAAATGCAAATCATATATTTATTTCAAAAAATATTCTTTATACCTACAATGTATGTTGATGTACATGCAAAACCGCATGAGCCAATATAGCACAACACAACACAATTACCTATGTACATTTTTTGTCATTACCCGAGTTTACTCTGATGACTGGCACTGAATTGAATCGGCCAGGGATGCATAGTCCGGAAAATTGGTGGTAACTCGCTGACAAGTTTGTCGTGGTTTTGCTTTCCTGCACTGAGCGCGGTTGTTTGCGCATGTGCAGTCACCTAAGTGTCAGTAAAACATTACTACATTACATCACCACAGTCAAATGACACAGATGTCATTTGACTGTGGTGCCATGTCCATGTGCCATGCCTATTTTTTTTTAATCCAAATATTTCCCCTCCTCAGTTTATAAAATAATTTGCATCCACACATCTGCGTTATCAATCACATTCGTAACATTCCAAACATGTGCGTCTCTTACGTCCTGTCCTGCGTTGGGGAAAAACACAGAAGTGGGCGGAGCTTTGATGCAGATGCCGGTAACGGCACTTTTACAGTTATAGAAGACACTCAGAGTAAAGACGTATGTTTACAAGCACTGACCCCGTCCTCAGCCCTGGTTTAGTCCTGGTTTAGCCCTGGTCTAGTCCTGGTTTAGTCCTGGTTTGGTTGTTTTCGAGCGTGAGTCCCCGCGATCACTTTGCTGCTCTCTGATATGGAGCAAGGATGTTCGCTGCTGCGAGCATCTCACAGCGAACAGTTTTTAAGGTAGTATGATCCATGCTTCAGTGATCAGAGGAATTTAGGGGGGTACTGTGGCGTGCTAGAACGCAAAACTCCGGTTATCTCTGTCTACACACAAATGCATTAACGGAGTTTTCAAAAATCTCCACTTTGCCCAGAGTTTTTTGTATATATTCGTTTAGAATGTGTATTTTTTTATTTATTTAATGCAATCTACCAATACTACCTTTGCGATCGACTGGTAGATCGCGATTGATGTATTGAGCACCCCTGGTGTAATGGTTAGCACTCTGGACTCTGAATCCAGCGATCCGAGTTCAAATCTCGGTGGAACCTCAATTTCATTTCCCTACCGTAACCCTCTATGCACATGGGTCATTTTTGGGAACTTTCCTCGCCTGGTTTTCTTTGTGTATAATTGTTCATAAAACAGTCATCTTTTGATACAGAGTCAAGCAGTAAGTTGAATAAATGTCAGAGTTAGAATCTCAGTGGAACCTCAGTCTCACTTCATTGTCCTGAGTACAACCTGTTTTCTATATGGTATAATAGTTAGGACTCTGGATCACCTCAGATTAAATTGTCGACCTTTAAGAAAGCTGGACCCCTGAATTATATCTAGAAAACATTTCTGAGTTCAAATCTTGGTGGAACCTAAATCTACCTTTGATGACAGTTCTCACTTTGCAAGACAGTTGGACCCCTTAATCACAATTGGAAAACAATATTAAGTCCAGCGTTTGTGTTTCTTTTTTATAATAAAACACTTGTGAAATGTGGTTCCATGGTGATATGGTTACTACTCTGGACTCTGAATCCAGTGATCCGAGTTCAAATCTCGGTGGAACCTGACTTTCATTTGCCTACCTTGACCAGAAAGCTGGATCCCAGAACTGTATCTTGAATAAATGTCCCAGTTCAAATCTCGGTGGAACCTCAGTCTCACTTCTCTGCTGGAACCCTGAATTGTAACAAGAAAATATTTCTCTATTATGGTGTAATGGTTAGCACTCTGGACTCTGAATCCAGTGATCCGAGTTCAAATCTCGGTGGAACCTCAGTCTCAATTGTCAATCTTTAAGAAAGCTTTACCCCTGAATTATATCTAGAAAACCTTTCTGAGTTCAAATCTCGGTGGAACTTAAACCTACATTTGATCACAATTCTCACTTTGCAAGACAGTTGGACCCCTTAATCACAACTGGTAAAAAGTATTAGGTCCAGCGTTTGTGTTTCTCTTTTGTAAGTAAACAGGCACAAAATGTGATTCCATGGTGTAATAGCACTCTGGATCACCTCAGATTCAATCGTCCACCTTTAAGAAAGCTGGACCCCTGAATTGTATCTAGAAAATATTTCTGAGTTAAAATCTCGGTGGAACCTCAATTTCATTTCCCTACTATGCACATGGGTCATTTTGGGGAACTTTCCTCGCCTGGTTTTCTTTGTGTATAATTGTTCATAAAACAGTCATCTTTTGATACAGAGTCAAGCAGTAAGTTGAATAAATGTCAGAGTTAGAATCTCAGTGGAACCTCAGTCTCACTTCATTGTCCTGAGTACAACCTGTTTTCTATATGGTATAATAGTTAGGACTCTGTGAAATCGCTTTCACAGCAGAGGTTTGATAATGCCATGATTTCACATTTGTCCCAATTTACCCTGTAGCCAGAGATGCTAGAGAATGAATTAACTAATTCCAAAAGTGGTGGAATGGAAAATTTTGGTTCTGATAGTAAGATAAGCACGTCATCCGCAAATATTGATAATTTATGCTCTATTCCTGCCATTTGTATGCCTTGTATTTCCTTCTTAGCTCTCATTGCTACAGCAAGGGGTTCCAGTGCAATTATAAAGAGGTGGGGTGATAAGGGGTCCCCCTGTTTTGTACCGCGTTCAATTTGAAAAGGGGCTAATCTGAGGCCATTTGTTGTAACAGTGGATGTTGAATTATTGTATAAAGAATGTATAATTTTCTGAAATATTTTGCCGAAGCCAAACCTTTCTAAAACATTATGCAAGTAACCCCAGGAAACCCGATCAAAGGCTTTCTGGGCATCAATAGAAATTGCCGCGGTTGGTTTGTTCAGATCTTTGGCCTTCCAGATTAAGTGGAGAAGTCTCCTCATACTGTCTGAGGATTTCCTTCCTTTTACAAACCCCACTTGGTCAGGGTGTATAAGTTCTAATAAGATTTCGTTCATTCTGTTTGCTAATATTTTTGTAAATAATTTCCCATCACAGCACAAAAGGCTAATTGGTCTATAGTTGTTGCATTCCAAAGGGTCTTTGTCCTTTTTATGAATAAGTGTGATAACTGATTCGGACATTGAGTTAGGAAGCTTACCTGAAGAAATAATGTTGTTAAATGTTAGTAGGAGCTCTGGGCTCAACTCTTCTACAAATTTTTGATAGAATTCATTGCAAATGCCGTCTGAGCCCCCTGCTTTACCTTTGGGAGAAGCCAAAATAGCTTTTTTTACTTCTTCTAGTGTTATTGGGCTTTCTAAGTGTCTTGCTTTCTCTTCTGAGAGTTTTGGAAGATTTAGAGAGTCAAAGAACCTTTCTGTCAAGTTGTTATCAAACTCTTTTTCTTGACAATATAATTCCTTATAAAAATCCTTGAATATATTATTAATGTTCCTTAAATCTGTGATTACTTTTCCATCTTTGTCCCGTATTCCACTTATTTGTTGAGCAGAGTGTTTTGATTTTAATTGGCTTGCTAGGAGTTTGCCGGCTTTATTGCCAGACTCGTACCACTTTTGTTTCAGCCTGTGAAGGGAGTGTTCGGCTTTTTGGGAGTAAAGATTATTTAATTCATATTTTGCCCTGACTATTTTAGTTAAGATTTGGTTATTGTTTGGGGACATCCTGTATTCCTTTTCCAAGTATTTAATTTCCGATTCGTGCCTAGCTACTTTAAGTTGTTCTTCTTTTTTTAAGATTGTTGTTTTCTGCATAAAAATGCCTCTAATAAATGCCTTAAATCCATCCCAGATATAACTTTGCTCTGTGGATCCATTATTTACTTTGAAATAAAATAATATTTGGTCTTTAATGTAATTGTCGACCTTTAAGAAAGCTGGACCCCTGAATTATATCTAGAAAACATTTCTGAGTTCAAATCTTGGTGGAACCTAAATCTACCTTTAATGACATTTCTCACTTTGCAAGACAGTTGGACCCCTTAATCACAATTGGAAAACAGTATTAAGGCCAGCGTTTGTGTTTCTTTTTTATAATAAAACAATCTTAAAATGTGGTTCCATGGTGTAATGGTTAGCACTCTGGACTCTGAATCCAGTGATCTGAGTTCAAATCTCGGTGGAACCTCAGCCTCATTGGCCAACTTGACCTGAAAGCTAGACTACTGGGCTGTAAGTTGAATAAATGTCAGAGTAAGAATCTCAGTGGAACCTCAGTCTCACTTCATTGTCCTGAGTACAACCTATTTTCTATATGGTATAATAGTTAGCACTCTGGATCACCTCAGATTCAATTGTCGACCTTTAAGAAAGCTGGACCCCTGACTCGTAACAGAATACATTTCTGAGTTCAAATCTTGGTGGAACCTAAATCTACCTTTGATGACAGTTCTCACTTTGCAAGACAGTTGGACCCCTTAATCACAATTGGAAAACAATATTAAGTCCAGCGTTTGTGTTTCTTTTTTATAATAAAACACTCTTGAAATGCGGTTCCATGGTGTAATGGTTAGCACTCTGGACTCTGAATCCAGCGATCCGAGTTTAAATCTAGCTGGAATCTCACTTTCATTTGCCTACCTTAACTAGAAAGCTGGATCCCAGAACTGTAACTTGAATAAATGTCCCAGTTCAAATCTCGGTGGAACCTCAGTGTAACCCAGGTAGAAAACCCTGTGAGTTTATTCCCTTCTTAGATCAAATCAAAAAAAAGTATTATATTGATAATTGTATTGAGCATTGTAATAATTAGTATTATATTGAATTGAATGCATCCGCGTCAAGGTTTTGTTTTCCAGCACGACATTGCAACTTAAAGGTGTATGTGGACAGGGCAGCAAGCCATCGGTGACTGGCAGCGTCCAACCTTGCAGATGTTAACAGATAAGTAAGGGGATTATTGTCGGTCACTACAACAAAAGACAAACCATACAAATAATCATGAAACTTTTCTGTCACACTCCACTTGAGGGCAAGGAATTCTAACTTGTGTGCTGGATACCTTGACTCGCTGAGGGACAAGCCCCTGCTGGCGTATGCAATGACTCTCAATATCCCGTCCTGCTCCTGATATAAGGCTGCCCCAAGCCCGGTGGTACTGGCGTCAGTATGGAGTATATAGGGAAGCTTGGCATCAGCAAACCCGAGGACTGGGGAAGTGGTCAGCTTTACTATAAGCATCTCAAACGCAGCCTGGCAGGGCGGAGACCATCGTTCACCGAATGGCTGGTTTGGAACCAGGCTCTTAACTGGGGTAGACTTGCGTCGAGCCTTGGAGGTAGGAACCATACCTCGAGTGAGATCATTGGAGCCGGATCAAAGCAATACCAAGGATATCCTCGTTTTCACGGACCATTTTACAAAATTTGCTGTGGCAATACCGACTGCAAACCAAAAAGCCAGGACAGTGGCAAGGGTTCTGTGGGAGAATTTCATTGTAGTGTATGGGATCCCTGAGCGTCTCCATACCAATCAGGGGCCGGACTTTGAGTCGAAGCTCATTAAGGAACTGTGTCAACTGGCTGGTATTGTGAAGACCCGGACCACCCCTTACCATCCCCGGGGAAACCCGGTCGGGCGATTCAATCGCACTCTTCTTAGTATGCTTGGAACATTGCAGCATAAACAAAAATCCAGATGGAAGGAGTATGTGCGTCCTTTAGTACATGCATACAATTGCACGAAGAGCGACGTTACCGGATTTTCGCCATACGAGCTGATGTTTGGCCGATCTCCACGACTTCCTGTCGACTTGGCTTTCGGGTTGTCGGTTCGTGAACGGAACTCAAAGAGCCATTCACAGTATGTGGAAGGGTTGAGAACAAGGATGGAAGAGAGTTTTCTGTTAGCTTCCAAAAATTCTGCCAAGTCTGGAGAGAAAAACAAGAGCCGGTTTGACCAGCGCATTACTCCGTCAAAGTTGATGGAAGGTAATCGAGTGCTGGTTCGGAATGTGCGCCTTCGTGGGAAGCGCAAGCTGGAGGACAAATGGGAGGACAGTGTCTACCTTGTTCTAAAACAAGCTGGTGACCTACCAGTCTACACCGTGCGGCCGGAAGACCAGCCAGAGGGACCAACTCGCACCCTGCACAGGGATCTGCTTCTTCCATGTCCTTTCCAGTCAGCCAGAGAAGATCCAGCTCTTCTGCAAGAGACTCCTCCACGCCGTCCTCAGACTCGGAGCCAGAGACCGGTATCAGATGTGTCCAATGCTGTCGTGGAGGAGGACGAGGAGGATAATGGTGATGAAGAAGGTGGGTCGGGTCCATTCCACATTGAACCGATCCCAGTCACAAGGGAAGATCTTGATCCCAATCAAAGCCAGTCTGCCTATAGTCCCGTTGACCTTAAACCTTACTTACCTGAAGAAGTGAAGTCTTCGGTCATTCCGGACGGTTCTTTACCTGTGGAAGGCTTGGAAGCTGTTGATGGAAGCTTACCCGAGGCCGAAGACGGAATCCAACTTATTTGTGTACCGAATCCTGAAAGAACTCCAGTTTTTCCAAACCCGGTAGAGACATCCCCCGATCAATTTGAGCCATTGCTCATCCACACGGACGTGCCCGATGCACTTCTTGCTCCTGAAATTGGAGATTCTTGCCTTGTTCCTGAAGTTTTGATCAGACGTACTAGCCGACCACGCCAGCCACCTGATCGGTTGCAATATTCGTCTTTAGGGAATCCGCTTGTGTCCGCCGCCCAAACTTTATTTCAAGGGTTAATTGATGCATATAGTGTGGTACTTGCTACCCCTGCAGCAAACGGGTTCTTGCCGTCTCGCGTACACAACGTTTAAGCATGCACCGGGAGTTGCATGAATTAGGGGGGGAGGATGTAACCCAGGTAGAAAACCCTGTGAGTTTATTCCCTTCTTAGATCAAATCTCTGCTTTACAGAAAGCTGGTTACAGCAAACGATGCCTGACTCACTCTATGAAATTCCCGGGTTTACTCTCATACGCGCAGACAGGGATGCAGACTCTGGGAAAACGAAAGGAGGAGGCATCTGCGCCTACATTAACGATCTTTGGTGCAGGCTCCACTCGGTGAAATACAGGATCTGTGATCCAAACGTGGAAATCCTGGGCATGACTTTGAGACCTTTTTACCTACCCAGAGAGTTTGGATGTATTTTGCTCTTTGTAGTTTATGCCCCTCCCAGCGGGAAAGCTGGAAAAGCAGCCAACACCATAGCTGACTGTGTTCATGAACTGCAAATGAAACATCCTGATGCACCAACTATAATTGTTGGGGACATGAACCAGTGTCATCTAGTGTCTGTCCTGCCTGGATTTGAACAATATGTGAAAAACAAAACAAGGAAAAATAATGTTTTGGATAAGTGTTTTGTTAACATCAAGAATGCTTATATTTCAAAATGTAAACCGCCAATTATGAACTCTGATCACAATGTTGTTCATATGATCCCAATTTATAAAACAAAATTTAAGAGAAGTAAACCTGAAGAAAGTGATAAAGAATTGGACAAATGAAAGTAAGGAACAACTGAGAGCATGTTTCGACTGGACTAACTGGGACATTTTTCAAGAAGCTTCTCTAGATGAAAGAAGCACAGTTATTAATGATTATATTAATTTCTGTGTGCAGTTAGTAGTTCCAAATAAAGAGATTAAAATCTATGCAAATAACAAATCATATGTGACAAAAGACATTAAAAGAACGATTAATGTGAGAAATGTGGCCTTCAAGAAAAAAAACACAGGGGCACTCAAACGAACAAAAAGGGAGATAAGAAACAAATTAAAAGAAGCAAAATCGAAGCACAGACAAGACTTAGAGAACGCTTTTAAAAGTAATAACTCTAAAAAGGTATGGGACACCATGAAGTCTATGACCGGAATGAACTCTCCTAATAAACCTATTGCCACAGATAATGAATACAAATTTTCAAATGACTTGAATATATTTTTCTCCAGATATGAATCCTCTGGCAGTCATCAGAAATGTCAAGAACTTCTTGCAAATATTCAACCAGGTTTGGACAGGATTGAGATCACTGTTGATGAGGTGAGAAAAACATTCAAAGCAACAAACATCAAAAAAGCTGAAGGGCCCGATAAGTGTAGTCCCTTTCTTTTAAAAAACTTTGCCACAGAGTTGGCTCCAGCTTGGCAACCAGTGTTTCAGTTATCGATTGACACATGCACAGTTCCCAAAGCATGGAAAACCTCTCATATCAAACCACTGCCCAAAACTCAAAGCCCAAAAGTACACAAGGATTTCAGACCCATTGCTCTAACCTCAGTCATTATGAAGGCCTTGGAGAGAATCTTGCTAAAACATCTTCAAAGTTCAATTAGTGCCAAACTGGATCCTTTTCAGTTTGCGTATAAAACAGGTTGTGGCACCGAGGATGCTGTTGCTTCCCTCATCCACACTATCACCAAACACCTCGACAAATCCAACAACTACGCAAGAGCTCTCTTTCTGGACTATTCATCTGCCTTCAATACAATAAAACCGGACATTTTGATTTCGAAACTCTCCCATCATGAAGTTAATCCCTATCTGATTCACTGGTATGCATCTTTCCTCATCAACAGAGTCCAGCTGGTCAAAGTAAATGATACACTCTCCTCTGCCATCACAACCTCTGTTGGAGCCCCCCAGGGCTGTGTGAGCTCAGCTCTGTTGTTCACCATATACACCGACGATTGTCGAACTACTTCAAACTATCAACACATCTTCAAATATTCGGATGACACGGTCCTGGTGACCCTCCTGTCAAATACTGACAGTCCTGGGCTGCACCAGCAGGGCATAGACAAGGTTGTGATTTGGAGCAAAAACAACGCTCTGGAAATAAACACCAAAAAAACAGAGGAGGTGGTATTTAGTTTAAACCCAGTAACCACAGCTCCCACTATCATCAACAACGAGCCAATCAAACAGGTGGAGTCATTCAAATATCTGGGTGTGGTCTTAGACTGTTCCTTGTCTTGGAAACACCACATTGACTTCATCTGTAAAAAGACTAAACAAAGAATATATTTCCTCCGTCGCCTGCGGTCTTTTGGAGCGTCTCGTCAGGTGTTGCTTCTGTTCTTCACTTCTGTGATTCTCAGTATCCTGCAGTACTGTAACGCTGTGTGGTACAGCTGTCTCTCTGTCACTGCTAAATCTGGACTGAGACACTTGATTAAAATCTGCTCAAAGATTGTAGGACAGCCCCTGGATGGACTGTACGAGGCTGCATACCATAGCAACACACTGCGATTGGCTAAGAACATCACTTCAGACCCCGGCCATGTTCTGAACCTCGAATATGCGCTGTTACCATCAGGGCGGCGGTACCGTGTGCCACATTTTAATAAAGTCAGGTTGAGGAACTCCTTTGTCCATCAGTCCATCCTGAAGCTAAACGAGGATCTTAAGTCATAAAATCAAAGTGTGTTATGGCGAGCGGACAATTGTTTATAATGTCTTTGTGAATTGTCTTATACCTGTATGTCTTGTTTGTATTTTTACGGAGCTGCTGAACTGCAAAACAAATTTCGGATCCTTGTATCTGACAATAAAGCATTTATCTATCTATCTATCTATCTAGCCCTGGCTCAGTCCTGGTTCAGTCCTGGTTGTCCTGGTTCAGTCCCGGCTCAGTCCCGGCTCAGTCCCGGCTCAGTCCCGGCTCAGTCCCGGTTCAGTCCCGGCTTAGTCCCGGTTCAGTCCTGGTTCACAGCAGCTCACAGCTTTACTAAATATGATGGAAGTGCATCATTCTTGTCGCTTTAAAATGTGCCACGTCGCCGCTCATCACGCACGTTTTTTCCGCCTGTTGCGTCTGCCTCTGTCTCAAACAGGTCCTCTGTAAAGAGTCATAACTCTGTGAAAACTGACTCTGACTCAAACTGTTTGATCTTTTAAAGATCAAACCAGAGCTTAGACTCTCATCTGTCCATAGGCTGCGTGTCTCTGCACCTCCACTTTGAGCCCGTTTATCACTCTCTTCTTTTCTTCTGCGTTGATTGGGTGCACCAGACATCTTGGACTGCCTTTTCATGATAACGTTGACCAAAAACACCAAACGTTGACCAAAACACGTCCACCTATCTTTCACTCTTTCTGGGATGCGCAGGGCTGCCCCTCCCCCACCCACTCACCTTGGCGTGACAAGAGAGTAGCCTACAGCAGCAGAGTTCAATGATGACAACCGCCTGGGTCGCCTACGCCCTGGGCCGGCCCTGGGCACACTTTGGATTTGGTGATTTTCTGACATCTACATACATCTACGTTTGTCTGCTAGTGATGCTAGTCAACAGTCTGGTCCTGTGCGTTACTGTCGCACCCGTAAACAAGATACAGCAGCATCATTCTCCTCTCTTTTTAATGCTTCAGGACACAGAGGACTTGACAAACTCCTTCATAGATACGTGTTCCTGTCCTGGACATGGTTACTCCACTGAGAGCCATGCGCCTGTGCCGTGGAAAAACACCACCACCACACGTGACGCTCGGCGCTAGTGCAGAGAGAAAGTGGAAAAACGACCAGCTACATGTACCTTCTTTGTTGAGAAGGTTACTTTAATTGGGGCAAATTTAGTGATCCCTTTGTGTGATGCTTTAATGAGAACGAATTGCTCGGCTGTTGTTATGAAATTTGAGTGTGTGTCAATAGGGTCACTGTCAAAAATTGTGTTTCAAATGAGAGCTTCCTAGCCCAATAGACCCTGTTCTTCCCAAGCGTTTTAAGGAGGTGTAGGGAACAATTGGACAATGTGCGTCTCATATTATAAACAGCGGCTGTATTTCCGGAATTGTACCGTCCTTTTGTAAGCAGGCTGTTATTGAGCCTATATCCTCAAAAAACTTGTTTAGACTCTTCTAATGTTTCTAATTTTCAACCAATCTCAAAGCTTCTGTTCTTAGCCAGGGTTATATTCTTGGCCCACTCTTCTTCTTGATGTACTTCCTTCCACTCTATTTTAGAAAGCATGGTTTCACTTGGCACTTTTATGCAGACGACTGCCAGACCTATATGCCCATCTCAAGAAACAAAAGGTCGCCCTGACACCCCTGCTGGACTGCCCTGGTGATGTCAGGGCTTGGTGGGCCCAAAACTTTCTGTGCTTGAATGAGGGGAAAACCTCTTTTTTTGGCTTGGGTCTACGGATCCCCTATTGGACCTGGGCACCCTCAGGGATAATGTCCATCCCTTTGCCACCAACCTTGGCTTGACCATGGACAGTCATTTTAACCTTGACAATCAGATCAGCACAGTCATTAAATCAGGCTTTTGTCCGGTTTTCACTTCTTTGCACTGGTTTCCTGTACATTTTAGAATTGATTTTAAGATTCAGGGCTGCCCTTTGTCACCGGTTCTGTTTACTGTGTTCATGGACAGAATTTCTAGGCGCAGCCAGGGGCAGGAGGGGGTCCGGTTCGGGGACCACAGGATTTCATCTCTGCTGTTTGCGTACGATGTCGTCCTGTTGGCTCCAACGAACCAGGACCTGCAACATGCACTGGGGCGGTTTGCAGCCGAGTGTGAAGCGGCTGGAATGAGAATCAGCACCTCCAAATCTGAGGCCATGGTGCTCGACCGGAAAAAGGTGCCTTGCCCTCTTCAGGTGGGTGGGGAGGTCCTTCCTCAAGTGGAGGAGTTCAAGTATCTCGGGGTCTTGTTCACGAGTGAGGGAAGGATGGAGCGTGAGATTGACAGGCGGATCGGTGCAGCGTACGCAGTGATGCGGTCGCTGTATCGGACCGTTGTGGTAAAGAGGGAGCTGAGCCGAAAGGCAAAGCTCTCGATTTACCGGTCAATCTTTGTTCCCTCCCTCACCTATGGTCATGAACTTTGGGTAATGACCGAAAGAACGAGATCGCGGATACAAGCGGTCGAAATGAGCTTCCTCCGCAGAGTGGCTGAGCGCTCCCTTAGAGATAGGGTGAGGAGCTCGGTCAGACGGGAGGAGCTCGGAGTAGAGCCGCTGCTTCTTCACGTCGAGAGGAACCAGTTGAGGTGGCTCGGGCATCTGTTCCGGATGCCTCCTGGATGCCTCCCTGGGGAGGTGTTCCGGGCACGTCCCACCGGGAGGAGGCCCCGGGGAAGACCCAGGACACGATGGAGGTACTATGTCTCTCAGCTGGCCTGGGAGCGCCTTGGGGTCCCCCCAGACGAGCTATAGGAAGTGTGTGTGGATAGGGAAGTCTGGGCGTCTCTGCTTAGACTGCTGCCCCCGCGACCCGGCAACGGATGAAGCGGAAGAAGATGGATGGATGGATGAATGGATTTTAAGATTTTATTGTTTGCTTTTAAAGCTATGAAAAGACTGGCCCTACTGTACGTCTCGGACCTCATCCAAATTTATCTCCCGCCCCATTCGCTGAGGTCCGAGGGCCAGCTCGAGCTCGTGGTGCCAAAGACGAGACCTAAAGGTTGCACAAGTGTGATAACATTTTGTGTGATAAACCAACACTCAAAACTTGTGAGATTATAGCCATCTCTTGTATAGAGGTGATGTCACCTCAACCCAAACAGCCTCAAGCTGCGAGTTGTTTATCTACGGTACATAATCATTTCAGACATGAGAAAAAACGTTTATTGTATACTGCACTTACAGATCGGGGCTCTGTGCTAGCGTCTTTTATCATAGGAATAACATTGTTTTTTGAGTTTTTGAGTAAGTCCAGTTCCATGGGAACAGCAGTTCTGGAACATTCTCAGTGAAGTGTCGCAGATGAACAGATTCATTCAAACAGAGGCATCCACGTGAAAAAAGTCCAGCCGCTTTCTTCCTCTTTGGGCCAAATAGTGCGTCACATATTTACACCAAAAACACAGATGACATAATCTTACTAAACTTAAACTTTTAGTTGCTGACAAAAGCAGAAAGACAGAAAGACAGTATGGCTTCATGTGGTGTCTGCGGGATACGCTGGTCTCAGGAGCTGGACTCGGGAGCTGGCTATGCGTTGTGATTCTCTTTTTTGATTTGTCAATTGCCGCCTGGATTTTTGTATTATCATTATTTTCATTATTTTTGACAACAAACAGAATATTTGCAGTGTATTGTTTTCCCTGTTTTGACGACATTATTTAGGAATCATTTTAGATAAAATTTACAGCATGTCATATTTGTCATCAATGTTGATATCGTCACAGACGTGGACCCGGGCGTTTCACAGCCTCTCGTGGGTGAAGGAGAAAGATCGTTCTCTAACTAAAACTTGAAGGAATCAATTAAATCACTTCTCTGGTCATGTGTATGAAAGCCAAATAGCTCTGTAAGCATGTTTAAAGCAGTGAAAAGAGTGACATGGGACCTTTAAAACCCGGGGGGAACGCTCTGCTCCCCCACATCAAGACAGCTCCCTCGTGAGTTTTACCGCATGAAATGTGTTGTCCTCTATTTTATTGATGTCATTGTTTTGTGTTTTTATTTATGTTATTGTTTGTGTTTTTATATATTTTATTGTTTTATGATTATTTATGTATATAATAATGGTTGTAATTTAACTGATATAACTCAAATGACATTTTATGAACATAAGTTTAAAGTGGAGTTATTTTTAATCAAGAATACAATGGACACAAGGTCCACAGTACTTTTTAAGGGGTACAAGTGATTGGAACTATTCCATTTTGGTAGGTGGAATTTAGCTCCAACTGTTTTTTTGTTTTGTTTTTTTTCGTTTTTAATGATATACAATTCAGTAACAAAAATAGCACCACACAGCAGGTACACACATAGAGTGGTCTGCATCCATAATCACTTCTCAGGAACCACACATGTGACAGGCAGTACGGTTCTGGAAACAGTCGTGTGATTGTAATTGTTTGAATAATTCCGACAACAAGCTAAAGCAAGGACAAAACTGCACCAGCGCTGTACTGTTTGAAGTTACTTTGTGATTGTGAGCATAGGTTCTTGTTTGTGTGTTTCTGAGAAGTCTTGAAGAAAATCATATTTAGCTATGACAGTGGCTGTGTAAAAAAGTGGTTTATTGTCGGCCCGCGGCCCCCTCCCCTCTCCCCGAGTAACAGTGCAGTTTGGTATTCTTTGTGTTGGCATGTAAATGGAAATATTATGAGAGTGAGGCCTGTTGAGGAACATTTCACAGCTGGCTCTGCCCTGAGAGAAAGCAGAGCAGACAATGTGGCATTAGGCATTCAGTAAATGTGCCGCATGTGTTTATCTCTTCTAATGACCTTAAGAGTACAGCTATTACGAGAATACTAATCACCTATGCGCGTTGTGCTGCTGTTTTGCATTCAAATAGCCGTGCAGGAGATACAGTGCATGTAGGCGGCAGGCAGGTTTTTTCCCTCCAAGTATATCACATTGATAAAACTCCTCAGGGATCTGATCCTGCTGTCTGCTATGGATGCAGGGTACAATTAGAACAATTAGAAGCGTTAAACGTCACATGGCTGTTGCTGCCGATGTATGGGAGAGGAGCTGAAAATATGACTCATGCAGTGTCTGTCAAATGTGTTTTATCCCTCTCCCTGCTGAAGCAATTATTTTAATCTTTGGGCATAGACAAAAGCATTTTCCAACATTAAGACATATGCTCTGATACTGTATGTATTTGCACAATTGAGAGAGAACATATAGAGATTTGTTAAAGTCTCTATATGACTAAACATGTATCTGTTAACCTAAACATGGAGCACCAAACTTGGCACTATCACATGTATCACAGTTTTTTCACCAATAGCGCACAACCCTCTCTCTGCCAATCAGCCCAAAAAGTCAAGTAGTGACTCGTGGATACAAAGATAGCATGTTATCTAATAAGAGGAAACAACGTGATGAGGTCCGATTTGTTCACAAAATTTATCTTGGGATAAACAAAAATGATGCAAAAGTAAGTATCTCAGCTTTAACATTTTGTTCTATTATACAATTATTCATTCATTATGTTTATTTTGAGTCGTTAAATGAGTATGAAATGATGATATCAACCACATTGGAAGAGCATAAAGATCAGATTCAGACTGCTCGATTTTATCCCACCAAGGGCAAAATGTTTGAGCAGCACAGAGCATAAAAACATAAAAACACGTGAATACACAGGAAATGTCAGACAGCAATACAAGTGATATGATATGAAGTGGAGCCCTTGAACAAACATATGAACATAATACAACAATAAAAGCTCAAACACCAAAGTCCACATCACCAGCAAGCTACAGAGAGTTAAAGAAGCTACACCCGATTTTTTTTGTCATGAGTTCAACAAAAAGCTTATTACATACAAGTTGTATTATAATCCATAATTTAATTGAAAACTTGAGCTCATTGATTCAGCTTGTGTATGAATTTAGGCCGTAAAAAGTGCTGGGTAGAGATTTGGCGTGACGCTCGTTCTCCTCCAATCACAGAACGAGGCGGTGTCCTCTAGCCTAAACACAGTAGCATGTTAGCAGAATTGGCTATAAATCCTCTTGCCGTTACTGCATACACAGCAAAACAGCCCAAACAACACAACAGTGAGGAAGAGAAGAGGGAACTAAAGCGAAAAAATGATCAAAGAAGAAATCAATCCATAGCTAGCTTACATAGTATCCTCTGGAGAGACTTGTCTATGGGAGAGACCTGCTGGACCGCCTCGGACTATCTATATGCTCGGACTACATTCGGACGCGGAACAAGTGGTAATCTTTCAGTTATATATTTTGTTAGCAGTGCGTTGCTTTTGTACCATGTCATCAGTGATTGTTGTACGGCTTACAAGAAGTTGCGCTCATGCTAATGTTTGCATATGGATTGCAAATAAAACTAGGTGGCTCCGTGGAATGAGAGCGTAGGGGAAATGAGAAGCCTGTGAGCGAGTTGGAGGCGGTGCTAAACATTCAAACCTTGCAGAAACGGGTATAGCTCCTTTAAGCATTCTAATAGCGGTTGGGACAAAATATTTTAAGTGACAATTTACATTATGGTGCAACATAACGTCCTGATGGAAGCAACGTAAACTCATGACATGCAATCAAACATCATGCATAATAAATGTTTCAGGGTCATTGTCAATGTCAACTTTAATTTGTATAGCACATTTACAACAACATCAGCTGCCCAAAGTGCTTCACTTGCACAAAAGCCAAAAAAGAAGAGGACACTTTCATAGGTGTCACAAAAGGAAAGAAAAGTACAACATTTCATTCATGTCTTACTGCACAACCACACCGAGGCTCTACTTTGTTGCAACTTCCACCAACTCGTTTCACTACACTAGACAAGCCACAAATCCATACAGATCTGCACCACTCTAATATTTATTAACCTCAAAGGTGCACACACATGCTATTGATACACAGGTTCAATTTTAGACCCTGCAACTTAGCCTTTAGCGTGCATGTATTATTCATGGGTTTTAGCGGCACAATAAGCAGTTTGTAGATTTCAAACTGACAATCATGGCCATTGTGTGAGTGCAGTGGGTGAAGCAGGAGGGTGGGGTGCTCCATCACTCTCCTCCTCTTCCTCTAAAAGGGCCTGACAGATCTCCCCTGAGGTCTACCGCCGGCCCGCTGCTTTCTGTACACAACTTAATGGCTGCTGTCACTGCACACTCATCCATGATAGGCCTAGCTGCTGCAGCAACCCAATTACCAGCCTCCTCCAGACACTTATGATATACATGTTACACTGAACTGTGGGCTACAATGTGTGTTTTCTGTTGGGGCCGCTCAGAGGATTCAATAACGGCAGAGAGAAACAATCCTGGGAAAATATGAACTTGTATTTTGGACTTTTTGTGTTTATAGTTTGGGGCAAGACTATATTGCATTGGGTTTATTAGCACAGTGGACAATCGTAGTTAACTTAAACAAAAAAAATACTATTACCTCACCCTCAAAACTCACATGTTTACACAAGCATATGTTTTTGGCCTAACTTTCATTAAAAAAGAGAGTCTAGTCCTCACTGAGTGAATTAGCTCTCAGATTACATGTTTTTTAATAGTATTGAATCATGGATCTATAATAATAACTGGATAGGTATTATGAGCTTACAGCTGTCCAACCTATGGGCCCAGGGGACACCCGTGGTACTGTAGACTAAATCCACACGGGCTACCTAGAAAAATGTCCCATAGAACTCAGTATAACCTAAAACAGCTCGTCCAATGCGCAGAACCGGGAGGACCAGACGATGCCCAAATATGGTCAAGTTCCGCTAATTTCCCGGTCCCCATGGTGGCATATGCGCCACTGAGCACAAGCCATTCATTTGAATAGGGCACCATCTTGGATCGCCGGGGCTTGGATAGAATTAGAATATTGTGGTCTCTATTGTGGACTCTTTCTTTTGGAGAAAACAAAATCTTTTCATGAAATAAAAAATAACAAAAAAAAATAAGAAGTGACTCCAGCTTTACTAATAAAGATTGACTGGTAAAAAGGTGTTTTGCGTCTTTTTACCTCTGCAGTGTTATAGTGTCACATGTTACTGTTATACTGTCTTGTCTTGTCTTTGGGGGTGAGGAAGTAGACAAGCATCTGTTTCATCCAACCCTTTTAAAACCGTGTACTTACATCAGTGTTTATTTTCTTTATACTGTGTTTAGATTGTGTTTGGATAAAATAAACACAATTTCACAAATTAAGTGAATTAACTATCAAAGACAAAGGCGTGTCTCAGAACCACGTTAAAGTGTTATGTATGTCATTCGCAAAAGAAACAACAATAAATGAAAAGATCACTCGTAGAGCACAGACTCAGGCCAGAGACGTAGTTACATTTGTTTACAAACATCCTTCATCTCAAAGAAAATTCTGATTCCCTTCAAAACGGAATCAGTTGTTCTCTGGACCATGACAGGGTTGAATTGAGAGCTATAGGAGACAAAAAGTGTGCACAGTACTTTCCAAATAAGGGGCTTTTGTTTTCTTCTCAACCAATACCCTTTAATTCAAGCCTTTTGTCATCTTCCATCGGACACTCATACTGTACACAGTGTACATAATTTGATCAGTATTAGAACGACAGAAGGCGCATCTGAACTGACCATGAACAGTGTATATCTCCTATTTGCATTGATCTCCAATTTGCATTGTTAGTCTCCTTGACCTTACATTTATGATAAGTGGTGCGTGAAACAAACAGTGTTGCAAAGGCCCCATCTCTGCTGAAGTCAGGATACATCATAATCAATGCCGGACCTTTTACAGTCCATTTGCCACAAAAAGAGTTCATTTTTTAAAGACCTGTCTGCAGGAAAGCACTTAAGCAATTACGCTTCCTTCTGCGATTAATTACTGAAATCCATTATTTCTGTCTGTGCTGTGTGACTCAACGACACCAAAATGACTCCTTTCACACTGAGGACAAGCCAGTTGTGTGCAGTTGATGCACCAACATTTACAGTAACTTATTGTCATAGTTTATGAAACTCAGATAATCAGAATAGAGGAAAGACTTCAAAAAATATGTTTTGTATTGAAGAAATGTGATACAGAATCGAATGCATCTTATGGACTTAAGGCAAGCCTTTGTTTAGTTTGATATAGTTTATTATGGCATACAGCATGATAAAAAAACACAAATGCAATATACTTCTGTAGCCACAGCTGTCCTGGGGCACACTGACAGAAGTGAGGCAAACAGTAGGTGCCATTGCCCCTATATCGACACCAACCATTCACACACACACACACACCACACACCAGATTCAGATTAATTTGTTTGCCATTTGCAGTAAAACCACAATAGAATACATTTGCACAAGTCTCTAGTGTGCACAAGTCAAGTACAGAAATACAACCAAACCAAAAAAACACTTAAAATAAAACTAAAACAGTTTCAATAAAAGTGCAAGATCATTATAGTGCTCTTTTTAAATATAACAGCTTATTTTTTAAAAGAGCACAGCTTGTGGAAAGAAGCTTAGCATATCGAGATGTCATCTGGCAGGAGGAAGAAGCTGGAACATGGCTTTTCCAGAGTGGCCAGAAGAGTCATTGATTATTCTTAGAGCTCAGTTTAAAAGGATTCATAAAGAACCTCCAGAACAGGAAGCTCACACCTCAGTCCTCTTTGCAGAGCGGAGCACCTTGTTTAGAGCTCTCCTTTCTTCATTTTTAACAATTACGATTATTATACTGTATATATTTTTTTGTGAATAATTTTTTGTATATTTTGTGCATGTTTGAAATAAATAAACAGAAGAAATGAGGGTGCCTGAGACATTAAATGTTCTCAGTCTGGTTCAGTGGAATTCATCAGCGTGAGGAAGACTGCTGACCTGACAGAAAACCATCCTTCAAGCCTCCATAAAGAGAGAAATGGCAATGGAAAAGTAACAGCTGAAGAAGCTGGATAGAGCTGTTAAACGCACATTAATAGGAAGAGGAAAATGCAAAAGCCTCAGGGATGACCGCAGAGAAAAAGACCATTCAAAAGTGTGGAGGACCTTCACGAAGGAGTGGACCGAGGCTGGGGACAGAGCATCAAAGGCCAGCATTCACAGATGCATCATGGACATGGGTCACAAAGGGTCTATTCTTCTTGTTAAGATCAAGATGTTAAGATCCTGAACCATAAACAAAGCAAAACGTTTTTTCCTCTGAGGTCAAAAATTCTCTTTTCTGACAATCAATCAATCAATCAATCAAAGTTTATTTGTAGAGCACCTTTCATACACAGGGCAACACCCAAGGCACAAATCATCACATAAAACAAACACCAGAATCACGATTAAAACATTAAAATCACACAAAAAATTAAAACCATTAAAACTTTCAAAATTACACAAGGAATAAAAAAAATAAAAAACCACAGTGAATTAAAATGGAGATAAAATGGAGATAAAAGAGGTCAGGACCTAGGAGGCTAATGCTAGAAATACTGACTTGACTTTATTTACTGTCCTTGAAGTCTGTATGTGCAGAAAGAAGAAAAACCAATGAAAAAGATTTAAATATATAAAATCCTTCAGTTGTTTGCTCAGGCAAACAGAACAGTCTTTAACATGGATTTGAACATTGACAGAGTAGACGCCTCTCTCACATTTTCAGGGAGACTGTTCCAGATTTTAGCAGCATAAATCTGAAATGCAGCATCCCCAACAAGAGAAAATGTTGGATCTCATTTGGAAACCAAGGTCCCAGAGTCTGGAGCAAGAATGGAGAAGCACACAGTCAAAGATGCTAAAGGTAGAGTGTGAAGTTTCCACAGTCTGGGATGATTTGGGGATGTCTTCTGCCATGTCTGGGCCCACTCTTGCTTTATTAAGTCCAGTCAATGTACAGCACAATCATCTACCAGGAGATTTTAGAATACTTCATGATTCCTTAGACACACTTTATGGAGTTGCTGACTTCATTTCCCAGTAGGAATTGGCACCTGTGGATGTGCGTCTGTGTGTGCACGTGTGTGTGTTTGTGTACGTGTGTTTATGCTTGTGTGTACATGAGTGTGTGTCTGTGTGTGTGTGTGTGTGCTTGCATGTGTGTGTGAATGGAGGTGGTTTGCTTAGTCTGCTCCAGGGCAGCTGTGGCTACAGCAGTAGCATTGAGTGAATAAATAATGCCATGTTAAGCATCTTTGGGTGTCATGAACTTATGCATAATTTTGACATTAATATGGTTTTTCATGCGTCTGCTGTTTTGTTCAGTGAGAGAATTAAAAAAAGAGGCAACATTAGATGGCCCGTAGTGACTTCATATTTTCGGCAGATATGCAGATTGATAATCCCAGGGCTGAAGGCAGGGAGCAGGAGAAGCTAATGGGGTGAGGCGAGGGAAAAGGCCTTCTGAGGAGAGGCACTGATAACACATGATAAATCTGGGACAGCTGCGCTCAAAGAAGGTGAGTACAGTCAGCCTGCAAAAACCACAGTGAAGGAATGTTTTCAGCAGGATCTACTCTCTTCATACATTGAATGGATTGATTGAGATTATTTTTCCCCCAAGTCAATATTTTTATTCAAATTAGTGTTTTACTTAAAACAAAACAAAACCTCTTGAAAACTAATCATCTCGGATTTCAGTTGTAATATTACATATTAATTATAAACCAAATGTATTTAAGGAGGACATTTAAAGACAGCAACAAAGTAACTAACCTTGCCTGCAAGCTGAACTCACAAATACCGCGGGAGCGGGGCAATACATCTTGCCCCGCTCCCGCCAACCTACCACATCTAGGTGTTCAAGCCAATCACGCGCTAGTCTGGGGGTTTAGGGCGGGATATTCGGGTTTGACGAAAGGAAGAAGTGCCGGGCCGAAGCAAAACAAACATAGCCATGAGCACGGACACGTAGCTGAGGCTATAAAGTCAGTTTTAGCAGAGTCTCCAATTTCTTTTTTGAAAGATGAACAGCGAGAGGCGCTTTGTGCACGCCGATGACGACATAATGTTACCGGGATTGGTTTAAGTCAAACCTTTGTAGGCGGGCCCACAGCGTCACTTCGCCCAATCAGCTTGAAGTATTCTACTGCTTATCCCTCCTTTCCCCGAAAGGATTCTCCTGCAGAAGTCCCAGATTGATATTGTGGAGAACGCATTAGAGTTCTACACAATCATCAATCTGGCTCTTGCCAGGTTACAAAGTAACATGTCTGATCACGTTTTTCCAGTGGATAGTACATTTAATACTCTTTATTGGAGCTTCCCTTTGTGCAATGTTTTCGACACAATTCCTTTTTTGTTCTGCACACTCTTTGAGACTAGACTTTAACAATGACAGAGTTACAATACACCAAATCATACATACTTACACATACAGTACAGAGGGAGGAAAGGCCTTGGCCCAAGCAAGTCCACTGGCAGATGATCAGAGATGTTTGTCAATCAGCTGTGATGTCACACAGCATTACAAGTATCAAGTCTATTGATTAGCCGATTCACAGTCAGCCTAACATGCAGCTATGGTCACAAAAAGAGTGACCTTCCAGGGGAAGAGACAGCTGATAACCAGGACAAAGTGTTCGAAACACGGATGTTCTACTTGGGTTTTATAACAAGATTTGCACTTTTAGAAAACTTGTCCATTTTGTTTGTTCTGTAAGCATTATTTTCAGTTTGCCATCACTTAAACTCACAAATTGCTTTCCTCTCGCCCTGTCAACCACTAAAACGTAAACAAATTGTGTTGTATTTTTAGAGCACTTGTTTCTGCCGTCCAGAGAGCGGAGATGACTCCTGCTGATAACCGTGTGCATGTACATTAAGCAGCACTAAATGAGATTAGCCTGAGTGATGCTGTCGTAGATTTAACAGCCTCATGTCCTCCGCTGAGGTTAAAATAGGCCTCACCTCATGTCCTTCGCTGCTCATACACAAGTGAGGAATCACACATACTATTTTGTGTAAGTAATGTACAGTATTATACTGTCATATATTTAACTGTATTTTTTGTATTTTGTTTTGTATTGTAGCAAAACAAAACGGAAGCAATTAGAAATAGTACAGACATAGTAGCCGTGTTTGACACGAGCTACTGTATGCACTCAAGGCGGCTGCTCCCTCCTCGACTGAATCCAGTCAAACAAGTCCACTGTCAACATGATTTCTTTTTTACGTTTTATGCTCATGCTGATTTTACATTCAGAAAGCAGATTTACATAATGTAACTGTGTTTTTTGGGGTTACCAATTCTTTGTTGAAATCATGTAACGTCAGCTTTGAGCTACAGTAATAACTTAAAGGTCCCATATTACGCTTTTTGACTTATGTCTGGTTTAAACATGATTACAGTGCTATTTGGTCTTAAATCACATGTCCAGAGGAGTTTTTTCATTGATTCCCTCAAGCTTTAGTTAGAGAGCGACGTTTGTTTTTCTTTCTAGAGCCGTTTCAAATCGTGACGTGCACCAAATCGTGACGTCAAAAGCCCGCCTCCACGAGGTGATTGAGAGCGAGGAGAAACTGAGCCATCGAATCAGGGCTGTCTATGGTCAGCCCATGCAGCCTCTCTCCGAGTCCAGAATGTGGTCCATAGACAGTAAATAAGCTTTTTTGAGTTGGCTTCATGTGACTTGGAGAAAATTTGTTGTTGGTGTAAATATGTGACGAGAGTATATGGCCCGAAGACGGAGAATGGGGATCGACTTTGTTCACGGGGATCTGCCTCAAATCAGCGAATCTGAAATCCGCAACAAAACTCGCAGATGTTTCTTTATGAGTGGCAATGACACCAAAAACTGTTCCCGAACTACTCAAAAGCTCATCTGGTGTTATTCCAACATAAAAGACGCTAACAGGAGCCTCGCTCTGTGAGTACAATGCAACTTACTCGCTGTGTGTCACTGTGAACTAAATTATTAGGGTCTGATTCTGGATCGAGGACATGAGGCTCTATGAGACAGATTGTTGGAAAAAGTGTATTCTCAGGTGCGAAACGACTGTAACAGCGAAAGCTGTACAGTTAGCTCTTGTTTACCTCGAAGTGATGCAAGGCGGGCTCACAGGCAGAAGAGCACAGATCCATGCGTTTCACATGAGGGGACATCACCTCTATGCAGGGAATGAGTGAGTAGTTTTGAGTGTTGTATGGTGTTACCCCCAAATTATTATCACACTTGTACATAGGATGGACTGTGAAAAATGAAGAAAAGCTAAATATAATATTTTAACCTTAAAAAGTTAGGAGGATTTGAACAAACAATCTGAAACATGCTCAATGAGCCAGTGAGCGAATGATTCCATTTTAGAGCTGATCCAAATGACTTTCTGGATGATTTAAAACAATTGAACTGCAGCTAGGTGGAGTTCTGTGCTCGGTTTGTTTTGCCATCTCAGAGTAATTATACTTTAACTACAGTATCTATACTCCTTAAATGCAAACAGATGCATATTTACCATGGATCAGTTGTCAGTGAATTTGGACTTCATTAATCTGCTTGACTCTAACATGAAAACCATCTCAGCAGGTTTTAGATTCTATGTGTTGGAAAAAAGAAATAAAAATCAATGATTTTTATTTCTTTTTAACCCATTTAAACTTTCCCATTGGACCGTTTTTATGAATTGCTGTTCTCAGTTCATTGGTTGTGGCTTAATCTCTCATTGTACCCAGCTCGTCACCCTCTCCCCCAATAGTGTGGTTGTCAACACTTTGATTTTGACATTTTTCAGAGCCCAGCTGTGTGTAACAGCAGCTCTGACGCTCTTCTGCTCATAACACGATCACTGCGCTAAACCAAACACTGTGATGAGAGTTCAGGAGAGTGATTTGCTTTTATGGGCTATTAGTTCTTTTATGAGCTTGTTAGCCAACTTTACTGTGTGGATGCCCCGAGGTCATTAATTTGATCTGCAGTCCTTGTCCTGGAATCATCAGCAAACACATGCAAATTGTCGTTTTAAATGCATTTGAACCTGTGTTGTCATCGCCTGCATTAGGCTGTTATTGAACAAGGATAATTATAGGAAACCATATGGCCTCACACACTCCGCAGTCTTGTGGTTGATATCAGGTTAGGTGCTGAATAAATATAGTGTCCTACTATCTACGATCCTTTACAAGAATCTATCCATAGCAAATCTTTATTATTAATGAGTGCTAATAGGTGTATAATGGTAATATATGGATTTTCTTTCAGGTTCTTATTGACTCAAGCAATAGGGTTTGGATTCCTATAGCTATGCATCATTTAAGATGAACCGTGCATTAGTAGAGCTTGGTTAGTAGCGTAAAGAGAGGGAGTGAGAGTATGTGTAAAGTTTAAAGATGTTACGTTTGTTAAGTTTGATGAGTCTGATTAGTTAGTTAGTTAGTCTGATGAGTTTTGAACATTGTTTTACAGGAAGCAAAGACAATGGTAGTTTCCTACAATCATTGTCACGTTGAGATATACACACACATGAATCAAAGTGAATTGGTTTTGCCAGCAGCAAATTTGAATTGAGCCTAAAGTGCATCAACTGCAGCTTAAAGATTTGTTGCGCAGGTCCATATCTCAGTCTGACACATTTCCCCTTATCTATTATTGAAACACATAAATAAATGTACAGACAGAAAATCATTTTATGATGAATAACCCTGGTTTAGCCGTGTTACAACAAGGTGCGTTTCACTGAGAGATAATACAGACTGCTGAGTCCATGAAATCTCAGAGCACAATTTATCTGTGAAATACTGAACCAACAAATGACTGTGGTTCATGCAACACACAGAAGAAGGTGATTGTACTTATACTTGTACTTGCACTCCACGAGTAACACAAGTATGCATTGGAAAAGTCGACTATTTCACCAGAGCAAGCGTCTACATGAGACCGCTAAGCCATGAATGCAAATATTGACCTTTTACTTAAAAGGGGTCAATAATAACAAATTTGTAGATAAAAATGATCAAATACAAATAAATCAATTATATTTGCAGCCAATACGTTATTTAAGGTGTAAGATATATATTAGACGTGAGGTACTTCTTGTTAACAAAGACAATATTCAATGCACAATTCAAATGACAAAAGGAGAAAATACGAAAACACCAATTGTCCATTACAGTAACAGAAACATAACAGGATTCATTACGGATATGTTTCTGTTACTGTCATTGTATTATTTATTATGGAAAACGTTTCTGTTAAAAAATCTCAAATCAATTGCAATTGCTTCCAATGAACAAAAATGTGTCATTCATTCCTGATTCCTGGTGAATGCATGATTGGAATACACTTAAACGCAACATTAGGCAAACAAGCCCACATCAAAGTCTCTGATCTTTCGTGGACCAAGTTTTTTAAAAGGGAACAAGAACTGAAAAAATGTGCATTAATGAACCTAATTCTTAAAATCCAAACTCAACAAAATAAAGTAAAGTTTGGCTAAGCTAAATATTTATAAAATCTGTTTGTTAATTTGTATAATTGTTAAACACTGTTATATATATTATATTATTAGTGATAAAAATCTTTTTCATCTAGAGCTGAAGCACATGGCGTTTGTATAAAAGCAAGATCAATCACCTGAGCTGAACCAGGTTTGTGTGCCTTCCTTTGCCTCCTCTTATCTATTATTCATGCTGTTGATTGAGCGAATCCATTTTTCTGCAACATTATTTTCTGTCTGTTATCAAACACAGCATCTGAAGCACAAAAGAAACTATGCGTCCCTGCCATAAAGATGAACAAGGAGACACTGAGCGTCTGCATTCTAATGCTGTTCTTTAGGTAAAGGTCACGGCAGCTGCAGGGGTCCTGCCCTGCCACGCTGCATCTTATCACTAATATTTCCTCTGTAATCTATGTGAGCTGTTCTGGAGCTACAAGTTTTTGCATCTTCAGGTGAGAATTTGTTTTTTTAACTCACGTGTGAACAATGTCAATGTTGATGAGCTGTCAGCTTCGTTATGCAAACTTGTCTCAAAGACGGTTTCCTTTCACAGCTTAGATCTCCTGTTGTCTCCCACTCCCTGTTGTTTTTCACAAGGATCTGTCTCAGTTAAAGTACATTTATAAACCTAAATTTACAAGAAAGATTATGAAATCCCTGTTTTTTGTGTTTATCTACTATTAGTGGCATGGTCCTGGGTTCTGAGTGGACTTTGCATGTTCTCAGTGAGGGTTTCCTTCACAACATTCAGTGAAGGTGTCTCCTCTGCAGCAAGTGTCCTACAGTCTATTCCAAAGACATAGTAATCCTTTATATTGATTTCGTCCGATAACGGTCATCAATAAAAAGCTGTGATTACATATCTCACTAGTTCTTTTATTGGTCTAGAACAGTGGTTCCCAAAGTGGGGGTCCCGACCCCCCGGGGGGTCGCGGGAACCCCTGGGGGGGGTCGCAAGATGATTTCCAAAAAAAAAAAACAAAAAAAAAAAAAAACATTTTGCTAATTAATAGCCCTTAAATATTGATTTAGCATTTGATTTGATTCAAAAGGACTACTTGTTAAATTGTGTTAGGAGAATATAAAATATTTAAATTACGTTTGTAATTTTGTCCAGTCATTGACAGCGTCAATCAAAATCAAGTTACGCAGCTTACGTCACGCAGCGACAAAGCGTGTCCAGCTGTTGTTTGCTAAAACTAAAGGTGTTTGGAGGCTTCAAACAAATAATACCTGCTTTAAAATGAATCGTGGTTAATATCCACAACAGAAAAACCCGGAGGGAGAGAAAAGTCACATGTGAGGTCAGGCTGATGGTGCGAAGAGAGGGAGAGAGGGCAGCGGAGGGAGAACAGGCAGCGGAGGGAGAGAGGGAGAGAGGGCAGCGGAGGGAGAGAGGGCAGCGGAGGGAGAGAAGGCAGCGGAGGGAGAGAGGGCAGCGGAGGGAGAGAGGGAGAGTGGGCAGCGGAGGGAGAGAGGGCAGCGGAGGGAGAGAGGGCAGCGGAGGGAGAGAAGGCAGCGGAGGGAGAGAGGGAGAGAGGGCAGCGGAGGGAGAGAAGGCAGCGGAGGGAGAGAGGGCAGCGGAGGGAGAGAGGGAGAGAGGGAGAGAGGGCAGCGGAGGAGAGAGGGCAGCGGAGGGAGAAGGCAGCGGAGGGAGAGAGGGCAGCGGAGGGAGAGAGGGAGAGTGGGCAGCGGAGGGAGAGAAGGCAGCGGAGGGAGAGAGGGAGAGAGGGCAGCGGAGGGAGAGAAGGCAGCGAGGGGAGAGAGGGAGAGAGGGCAGCGGAGGGAGAGAAGGCAGCGGAGGGAGAGAGGGCAGCGGAGGGAGAGAAGGCAGCGGAGGGAGAGAGGGAGAGAGCGGAGGGAGAGAGGGAGAGAGGGCAGCGGAGGGAGAGAGGGAGAGAGGGAGCGGAGGGAGAGGGCAGCGGAGGAGAGAGGGAGAGAGGGCAGCGGAGGGAGAGAGGGCAGCGAGGGGAGAGGCAGCGGAGGGAGAGGGAGAGAGGGCAGCGGAGGGAGAGAGGGCAGCGGAGGGAGAGAGGGAGGAGAGGGCAGCGGAGGGAGAGAAGGCAGCGGAGGGAGAGAAGGCAGCGGAGGGAGAGAGGGCAGCGGAGGGAGAGAGGGCAGCGGAGGGAGAGAGGGAGAGAGGGCAGCGGAGGGAGAGAGGGAGAGAGGGCAGCGGAGGGAGAGAGGGAGAGAGGGCAGCGGAGGGAGAGAGGGCAGCTGAGGGAGAGAAGGCAGCGGTAGAAGAGGGTGGTAAAGAGGCCCGGCTTTTCTGGGTCAGTGGTAAAGAGGTCCGCACATTAAAAGCGGGTGGCTGCTTTATGCTGTTACTTACAGTAACTTTGGAAAAAGAAGCCGCGGAGATGAAGCGCATAAAGTAACAGCAGAAAGCGGCCGCCCGCTTTTTATGTGCGGACATCTTTACCCCTGACTCCGAAAAGCCGGGCCACTTTACCGCGGTATGAGAACAGAGAGGGCGAGCCGCAAGAAATGCGCTCCACTTCTGCTAAGAAGGGAGCCCACCAAGCCCATCACTGTGTCACTACGTGAGTAAAAATACGCAAGCCTCCTTTTTTGGGCTGGACAGTACAGCTCAGTAGTGGCGCGAGTCTCTGCGTTACTCCGTATCAAGGAAATACATGCTCATTGACGGGAAGGACTGTTGAGGTGGGGGGTCGCGAGGGAGCAGCGCATTTATGATGGGGGTCGCGGGCTAAAAACTTTGGGAACCCCTGGTCTAGAAATGCAGTGCTGAATGTGAATGTTATTTGTTTTGTTGGTGTTTTGTTGTTGCAGTTTTTATTTTTATTTTTTGTACAATATGACATGTTTCTGTTTTTTTCCAGCTGCCCTTGAAAAAGCAATGGTTCATCTCAAGGGGTTATCCCTAAGATTACATAAAGTACTTATGCTGAGCTGAAAATGGCCATCCTGCACAGATCTTCAATTGATTTTCCCCCTCTGTCACATGCTGTACGAGCGGGGCTGCTGTAATAACAACTATGTTTAGAACTGATATGAACTACGATATGAACAGATGACAACATGCTTTTTCAAAAACCTTTGTCATCATTTGGCATGTAGTGAGCCGATCATTCTATCAGTTCAAATGTCTCTGATAATCATTATAGAATTATTATGATTTATTTTTTCTATACTAGATATATTTGTTGTATTTCAATGTGTAATGAAAATGATGAACTTAACTCAGCAATAACTTGTGTAACCAAAAACAAACATGGTCATGAGCTAACCCTGTGGCTCTCACATGCTTTTAGGAAGTGGTAAGAAAAACCTCATTGAGTCCATGGCACATATTTATTGGCATGAAATTAGTACCAGTTTTCTCAAAACTGCTTTTGTCAGGTTTGTTATTGTGGCCTTGAAGTCATGAAAGCAACACGCTCTAGGGTTTAATTATGTCTTATTCCTCTCTATTTTATATATTTTTTCATTTATTTTAATTCTCATACTCTCTCATCCCCTGCAGTGGTGTTATAAATAAATAGAAGGGCAGCACTCGGACAGAAGATAAATGAATCTGAATCTGATACAACTGGAAGTGGCTTGGCCTAATGCAGAAGGGAGATGGTTTTAGAGACTTAGCGACAAGTTTTTTTTCTTACAGAGACTTTGAAAAAAAAGAACTCAGAAATGGCACCTTTTATTTTTTATAACTTGCTTTTAGATTTTATTTTACCATCGCTTGGAATTGTCATCTCCACCACCGTCGTCATTACCATTCACAGTCAGTCAGGCGTATCTGGAAGTCCCACAGGATCTTCACTCGCTAATTCTTCACCACCTTTAGTGGAGAGGATCCATGTAGAGGAGGTGACTGATCTTTGCTCTGTTCCTGAGGCAGTATCCATGGCCAGTCTGCTTGATCAGAGGGTTCAGGCCTATGCAGAACAGCAGTGAGGACACAGCATCTCCTTTGTAGATGCCTCATTTGATGGGCACTAGTATAAGCGGCTTGCCATTGGCCTCGAGGGTCTTCCACATCCCCATTGAGTTTGCGACAAAATCCCTTAGAGTCCTGTTGATATCGAACAACTTAAAGCATTCCATGTGTGTGGCATTGAGAGGTAAGTTTTCTGGCAATAACTCCAGGCTTTGCACAGGTTGGTGTGTCATCACCAACAACTGTTCTGTCAATCAGGAGCTGGTGTTTGGCTCCTCTGGTATCTCTACAAATACTGTGTCCTTCTCCCATATGCTTTTCTGGAACTGTTCAGTTTCCAGCCTTGGTGACTCTACCCTGCCACTGAGAAAATAATTTTGCAGGTTGTGTAACCTGCACAACCAGTTCGTCCCGCTCCATTCTATTTAGTGTACCTCTGCTGTCTTTGTTTGGCAGTATTGAGTGCTTTAGGTGTAGTCATCTTGCTGTACTTCTTGGGTATGGGTCTTTTCATTGCACCTCTCTGGGCCTCTGTCAATTAACTCACTTCTCTCCGAGCAGCCTTGACCTTAGCCTCCAACAGACTTTTCCATGGTGTGGATTCAAGATTCAATATTCAATAATTTATTGTTATTGTCACAAAAACAAAAAAAATTCATTTAGAGCATTATCGTGATAATAGAGCGTATGAAGTGCAGAAGTTGGCCAGTTGATATTCTCATGGCTCCTATGGCGGGGGCGACAGTGGCTCAGTTGGTAGAGCATTGGCCTTGGAGCCTGAAGGTCATGGGTTCAAACCCACCACAAGACCTACTACTCGACTCCCACTGAGATAATAATCAAGACTCCAGTGGACTCACCACCTGCAGGAGGATCAGTGAGGGGCTGGTGCTATGTGCAGCTCTGACTACTACCCCCCCGAGCCAGAAATGGATTAAGGGAAAGAAAATGGATGGATGGCTCCCATGGTTGTTCTCATAGCCAAGCATCTCTAGGATCACTGTTGCCGAAGTGTTTATCAGCTCATTGGTTTCAGTGATTGTGGTGGTAGGTATCGCCCTCTATGTGTGAAGTAGAAGTAGAGTCTCATAGAAAGTGTGAATTCACACTTTCCATTAGACTTTCAGGTGGTACTTCACACAACTGCTGTAACCGTGTCTGTGCCCTGTGTTCACATTCTCGGCATGTAATCTCTGGCCAGGGTTACTCGAGTAGTAGCAGTAGTAGCATCGTAGTAGGTCCCTACCAACTGAGCCACCCACCTGCCTGTGGTGATTGGTGCAATCAGAGAAGTAACCTCGAAGCTGGATTGGTTACAGAAGATCCCTAAAGAACAAGATCGGAAATCTCAGTCCAGAAATGTGCAGTGTTAAGATCCTGTGCAGAACCCTCAAGCTCCCTGGCCTTGAGTAGTAGTGGTAAATTATTAGGTATATATAAAATAATAATAATGCACGAACTTAACAACATTGATATTGAAACATTTGAAGCATCAAAACATGCTTCATGACAAACATATTTTGTGTAAAATAAAATAAATTAAATTGATAAATATAACATTAACTGCAATGTTTTTGAATCATGTATTGGGTGTGTACAGTTTGTCCAGAACTTTGCTTTTAACAGGAACCAAAAAACGAGAGCACATTTCTACGGTTTTAGCTTCCTTGCACTGGCTAATTTCAGAATTGATTTTAAGATTTTATTCTTTGTTTTTAAAGCTTCGAACGGTCTGACAACTCCTTATATCTCGGACCTCATCCAAATGTATCACCCGCCCCGCGCACTGAGGTCCAAGGGCCAGCTCCAGCTCGTGGAGGCAAAGACGAGGCTCAAAACCCGGGGGGACAGGGCCTTCTCTGTGGCTGGACCAAAGCTGTGGAACGCTCTGCCTCCCCTCGTCAAAACTGCTCCCTCAATATTTGAAGTCTCTTCTTAAGACACATTTTTTTTATTCTCAGACTTTTAGCACCGCGTGAGATGCGTGCTCCTCTTTTTATTTATTTTGTTTTATTTGTTTTATTGTTTTCAGTTTTTTTTCAGATAACTAATATTTTAAATGTATTATATTATAAATGTTTTATTTCTAACTGGTATTTTGTTGTTTAAAATATTATATTTGTATTGATTTATTTTGTGCTTAATGATTTACTTATTTTATTTATTTATTTTACATGAAGCTGGCAAACTTGCATATTTAAATGTGTTGATTTTATCTCCGTGCAGCACTTTGGAAACTTGTTTTATAAAATGTGCTATACACATAAAGTGGATTGGATTGAATTGGATTGGGTTATCAAAATATAAAGTTGTAAAGTATATCCTAGGCAGTCCCATTCCCACATCTTTTTTACAAATAAGTTAGCCTGGTCGTACCACACCATAGTACAAATTACATTTCGCACTAAGGTCTGGAGGTGCTCCATTGAGCTCCGTTTACAGGTGGGAGGGGTTAACTCCTTTTTCAGATTGAAACGATTGGATCTGAGTTTACCGTCACGTATGTAGTGCGCCCGAGTCTGTCGTTAGCATTTAGCCTAGCCATCTCCTTTGCCGCTAACGGAGCCCGTGGGGAGTAGCGCCACAATTTTTTTCCAGCGATTACATTTGCTAAACATTCCTCTTGCTCCGGCTTCAATTTCTTGATAGAACCAGACTGGATTACTTTGCTATCGCATTTTTTGCCGTTGCCAAACTATGACCTTCCCGTTCGCTCTTGACATCACCCACAACTAACTACAACACCTGCCTTCCGCGCTCGCTGATTGGTCGGTCGAAATTCAACCGATTGTAATCGCAAACATGGGGACCAGATCCTGACGTTACATGCAGTGAAATGATGATTGAGCGGAGTGTTCGGATGGCTAAGGCTAGGCTACAAATAAGAGTGGTTAAAAACGTTTTTGACATTATAAAGGATTACATTTTGCACGTTACAAATTTTTTTTTAGAAGCCAGATCTGCGTTAGTTTGATACAAATAATGTTTCACCGCTTCTTGGGCAAATTCTTCCAAACTTACTGCTGATAATCAAACATGTTAAAGATAGAGAAATAATTTATTTTTGACAATATATTATTATTGTAATGAATGTAATGAACTTTTCTATGCTCTCTAAATAATGCCATTAACCTAATATCACGTTTTCCTTTACACCTAATACCAACACAGTCCTAAAAAAAATTTGCATTATCAACATTATCAATTATCCGAAAAACCCTGCAGATACCCTTGGTGGCTTCTTGAAGGATCTGACGCGTGAGCTGCACAGTGAGGCAGCAGTATTTACACTGAAACAGCACTCACAGAAACAAATGAGCTCTGATGTTTTCTGGAATATCAGATTACTATGAGACCAGACGCAAAGCTTTGGGAGTAAAACCAATTACAGCTAACCTTTTCTGCTTGTATGTATGCGAACAAGTTTACTACCTAGAACGATGCAGGCCTGAGTTGTTAATCGAAATCAGGGCTGTCAGCAGTGGATTGATGCTGCTCTGACGTGACCTTTTCCTTGTTGTGAGAGAATGATTAAGGACCGTGGGCACACTGTGATTTAACATTTGAGCCAGCGGGTTTGCTATCGATTGTTGTTGCACGTGAGGAATCATTAGGCCGGGTGTGATTTTTAAGTTTTGTTTTACTTACAGGGGCTGGGAATAAAGTAGCTGATATATCTGCAAAGAGAACACCCCACATCTATCCTTTGATGAATGTGAAAATGATTAAAGAATGACAAAATAACAAGAATAACAAGGAAGAAAAACAGAGGAGAGGTTTGGACACCCTGAGAAGTTCCATAGCCTCTTAACGCCTTTTGTAGGCAGCCAAGAGCTCTATCAAGGTAGGGATTTTGGCCCATTCTTCAATTCAATTAATTTGTGTATAGACCTAAATCACAACAGTAGTAGGACGTCACAAAACTGTTGATTTGTCAACACAGGTCAGAGAATCACACAGTTCAAACCAGAAATGCACTGATAAAAACACGTAGAGTCATTGGTCCATAAGGGGCGGATGGCCAATGTCGGTAGATTTTGATAAAGTCCATAAATGTAGTTTAATGTCGAGTGTCCTGGATCATCAGCACTGTCCTTTGACCCTCCTGCATCAGCAAGGAACAACTCTGGGATAAAGTGAGAAACCTTGAAGAGGAGCAAAATGGGTATGGATTAGCTCCTTCGGACTCGATCACGGACACGATGCAGGACTGAGGCTGCTCCCAGGCACGGGGGGTGGGTGCAGCCTACGAGTCCGGACCGAGGAAGACAGTCCACAGGTGCCGATGGAGAAGGCTTGGTGCAGGGGTCTCATCATCCCTCCATGAAACTGACAATGAAACAGCGGGTGAATAGCAATGAACAGACTACAGCTGAATTCATAATGATAATCTTCCTCACGACAGTCTTATGAAAAAGTATTGATTTTGAATAAGAATTGATTTGATTTATTTAAGTGTCATGCATGCTTTTTCCCAGCTCACAGGGATGACAGAAACATCAACAAAAGTGACCAAAGAAAACATTTATAGAAAAAACAATTTAACATTTCACTGGCGAACAACCAAAACAAATCAGAATATTTTTTTTTTATGATATTGTGAATTAGTTCTTAAATCATGATACAATGGGCAGATAAACAAAAACAAAATGTATTCATTGTTAACCATACATTAATGACACACAGAACAATTCAAAATCCCAATTCAGCAAAAAATGTGTTTAAAGTGCTTGTCACAAAATCAATGAAAATTATTAGTGAGGACATTTTTTTTACAAAACTGAAATGTCTGTGCAGCTACAAATGTTTGCTTCAGTCATTTTAGTACTGCTGTATTTGTAGATTAATGATGTCTGTAACCGTGGTTGCTCTTAGACATCATAAATAGTGTTTCTAAATTGGGTTTGGATGTATGTGTGTAATGCATCTAGCTGATTAGCAATTAGAAGCTATTTATTTAGCATTCAAAGGAATCCAGCGGCATCCATTCATTCTTCAACATATTGACTTGCGTTCAGTGAAGAGCTAATCTGATTATTTGGTGTCACAACCAGTCTTGGCAATCCATATATACACAATGATTAAAGTCGCATGGAAAAGAAATGTTGAGAAGTGATGATATTGTACTTTTTTGTAGACTATTTATTCTGAACAGGATCTTGACCCAGACTTAAAAAGATGAAGTAATAAAAACGAGGGCAAGTGATCATAAAATACAAATAAATACATAAGCAATGAGCTGCAGTTAACACTTCACCTCGACAACCAAAAGGTTTAGCTTAGCTTTATTATTATTATTACTATTCATATTATTATTATTATTATTCATATTGTTATTATTACAAAGAATAACTAAGGGCAAGGTGTCTCTGGACCATGCTTTAATGATGTAATAATACACCATACAATAAACTCCATGCATCTATTCATGTTGAATAGACGATTAATTATTCATTGGAGCTTGCTGTGCTAATGTGAACAAAGTGACCTTATTCTTCCTCAGTCTCAACTCACAGTGTAACTCACAGACACCGGTAATATTGCATGCACAAGGCCACACTCACAAATTCATGCAAAACATGTCTTGTTGAGTTAAGTAGAAAAGCTGAGATGCCCTGCACACGTTGTATCAAATGTTCTCTACAATATTATAAAATTGTGAAAATGGTAGATAGTGAAGAACATGACATGTCTGGGATCGCGTCTTTAATTCAGACAGAAGACATGTTTTATTGTCGATGGTAGAGACGGCACGAACATACAGAGCGGAGGCATGGAGACCTCCAATCAGCAGCTGCCACAGTGCCATGTAGCTTGGCCTTCAGATAGACAAAACAAGGGAAAAGTACTGGCTTCTGCACATTGATAGAATGATGAGTTTAACTTTAAGAAAAGTTGCTTAAAAGTGTTATGAAATCTCACATTAGTATTTGTATTTTTGTTTTAGGATGTGACCATTTGAATTGAGTTATACTTACGCGGGTACGTACAGTATAACTCAATTCAGATTGGAGCTGATCAATCTCTCCAATGCCACTATGAGGAGCAGCCATTGTAGCGCCCAGGGACCCGTCTCCAGATGCTGATGCCCGACTTGGACCACACTGGAGGGTTTTACCTGGTGCATGTGTTTGGAGGTGGGAAAACGTGTAAAGCACACAGAAAAGGCACGGGCCGCACAGTAAACAGACCCACGAGGCTTGAGTGTTAACGTGCCACACAACATCATATTATTCATCCTTCAATAAATCACTCTGACACATCTGTCTCTCCACTTCAGAGTCACACAGAAATGATGCCAAAGGTGACTGTTTCAAACATTCATCCATTCGACTCTTGAATTTGCAATCCAGCGAGTACATACCGACTGGATATGTTGTTCCTTTGATATTTACAGCAGAGTCCAAAGGTGTTTTCGAATGGTATTTTCTGAACCCTTCTAAAAAAACATGGTTCTTAGAGCAGCTGTGTTAGTAAACTGTTGGTCGTAAAAGGCATCTTTCACAGCAAGGCCAAATTACATATTTTAAGCTGTTTTTAGAAAGTTGTTTGTTCCTTCACTTGAAAAGAGAAGTGTCTAAATTTAACTTTACCATAGAATCCTCTCAGCAATTCTGTATTTAGTGGCAAATCCAACACTTTAGTTTGTTTGAGTCTTGGTATGATTGTTTGCAAATTAATCCCTTCAATTAAGACTCCATGTGTTTATCTAGAGTGAAGATACAGCACTTATCGTAGAACATCTTTTGTTTGTAACTCTGGATGTGTTGGCAGCAGCATAACAATCTTTTCAACTCGATTTAATGTATTTATGCATAGCCTCAAATCACAGCAGCAGTAGTCTCAGAGGACTATACAAAGTTGTCGATTGACCAACAACAGATTAGAGGATCAAATAGTTCAAACTAGGGACAGGCATGACCAATGACCATAGATGTTAATAATCTTATCATTTGTTGTTATCGTCCACTGTGTCTATTTCATCAATTGTGTTTAATCAATTATAAGTAAGTAATCTTTATTTATATACCACCTTTTCACTGCAGATCTGAGTCTCAAAGCGGTTTACAATTGTTAATTTTGGGCATTTGTCTCTCACTCCACACAGAGATGGGAGCGGGGTCGCCAGTACAGGAAGCACATGCCAGAACTAATGGACATATTTATATTTTTAGTGGTAGGGGAAACCGGAGTACCCGGAGGAAACCTACGCAGACACGGGAAGAACATGCAAACTCCACTCAGAAAGGCCCTGGTCCGACCGGGAATCGAACCCAGGACCTTCTTGCTGAGAGGCGAGAGTGCTATCCACTCAGCCACCGTGCAGCCCACGGCATGTGAAGTAGCTATTTATGTATCTGTATTATGTATCTGTTATAAATCCAATAATAAGGTAGAAATGATCAGTATAGCTCTGAAACAGCATTTGACCTTACCAGCCGGAGCTCTCCAAGGTGCTGAAGCTTCTAATTGCTTTGGTTTTTGGTATATTGTAAACCCAAGGAACAAGATGCTCAATCAAATGTTCATGTTGTCTATGTACTTTCTGATCATGTATTCCATTATACTGTTTTACTGTCGCTAACACAGGCATTTATCTTCCTGTGGTATTGCATGTTGGAATCACAGTACAGAGCTGAGAACGGGTCATTTTAATGTAATTTGGGGTTGGCTTCCTGACCTGCTTCTCCACAGTGTGTTTTACCACACCCTCTATAACTCACTGCCCATCACAGTGCGCTGTTGTTGGGAAAGTGCTTTTCTTATTGGTTAAGTGCTTTCAAACACAGACCATTATTTGTCAGGGCTGGCTCTTGTGATTTGTGGCCGCAAAGTTGATGCAAGGTTTTACAGGAAACGGAAAATAGGATTTCTGAGGAAAAATGATCCGCCGTAGTCTCACTGACCTGCAAATAATGTGTGTGCATAACAATGTAATAATTGTTACACACAGTTAATTGAATTATTTGGTAAAAAAATAAAAATTAAAAAAAAGTTGACAATCCTGAACTGATTAAGGCACTTGCTGTACATCGAAAAACATACAAATTGGGGTTAAAATGTCATATATTTGTAAATAAAACTATGAATCATATATTCTCTATATTCAATATACATTTAAGTGTTTTTTTCAAAAGTAAAGACAGGATTTCTTAATTAACGGTAATAAAGGGTAGATTCACTCCCGATAGATGAATGTTTTAAATTCTCTTTCCATGGTCTTAACATCCATGAACTCGCTTAACTTCATTCTATTTAACGCCTCTGTCTAATGCTTCTTCGTCCTCTTCTTCTTCACTCCAATCACAGCATGAGCTCATTTGTCTTTATACATTCTTACTGTGATCCATAAAGTGCGATCTATGAATAGATCCAGCTGCCACTTGAGTATCAAAGGGTTAAAACATAAAAAGACTCTACCATCTTAGAATAATCTATGTTTTGAATAATAGAAAAACCATATGTGTTGTTGTACAGTGTGGCTTCATAGAAAATCCTCTTCTATCTTCTCAGTGGTCTCGTGAGTCATGATGAAGTCAACCCCACGTGGAGCTGCTATCGATTGGCTAACAGGATCACCTTCTGGCCATCATCTCCAGGCCTCATTAGCAAAGGCTTATTAGCTGAGTGTGGGGCTATTACAGCACAGTGAAGCTGAAACCATTGGCGAATGGGGAAACACATTTGATCTTGGACTCTTCATGGCTGACAGACAATGCCCTGCTTAACTACAATACAGTGGTGGAATAATGAGGTAATTGACTTGAGTTATGCTTTGTGTGAGCTCAGACATGTTTTAAGTAAGATGGAAGCAACACAAATACTTCTTGGAAATTATTTTTTTTTAAGATGACCCGAACATAATATAAAATGTTGTCCTTAAACCCACGTCGCTGTCTCATTTCCTTTATCCAGATATTGTGGATAACATTGAATACAGTATATGTTTCTATTTTTACAGAGTCCTGGATCTAAAGCCTGTCCTTCAGTGGGATCGCTCTCTCAATATGTGTCTTCCGCTAAAGATTTCTCCTTTTTTCCCCAATGGGTTTTGGAGTGGTTCCTTGCCAATGCAGGAGGGTCTAAGGACAGTAATAATCTGGGAAATTTAAGGACCTTCATAGACATTTATTACCATCACGGACATTGGATATCTCGCCCCATATGGACCAATGGCTCCGATGTGTTTGCATTTCCTGTTTTCGAACGGTTTGATTCTCTGATTGAATTGAATTAATGTATGCTGTAGAAATTTGTCCTTACATTTAATAAGAACAGCTGAGAACAGGTCCAGATTCGACGCAGGGAATAACATCCTGTCTGTATAAGGCTAACCATAATGCTTTGTTCTTGTTATAATTGTTTCTTTGACATATGACTCACATCAGACCCCTGCATGCCTTGAGCTGGTCGAATGCACATAGTATACATATTACATCGATGCCATTTGTCTATAGAGATCCTGCAGGACTTGTCAGACATAACATTACAAATGATGTGAGAGACTGAGCCGTGATGACAGACACATACAACACTCTCAAAACATTTATTATGTATCGGCCTATCGCATACACACTCAGGACGTGTCTATACCAACTGCAAAGCCATGAGTCAACACCTCGACATGTGATTTGTTTGGCAGATCACAGTCCAGCGCACAGCTCAGTGATCTGAATTTGATCTGCATGTTTTGTTGTCTCCCGGTTTATACTCTTAGCATCCCATTGTACTGGATAACAAGTGCCATCATGCTGTCACCTCAAAATCATACGTTTGCAGCGTGATTTTTGTTGCCTAAGAATAAGCTGTGCATGTGTGCAAAATGTACAGGCACATCCCAAAATGGATGAGCTATTTGGAGATAGTTAGAGAGACTGCAGAGATTGTCTCATATTCCTCGATCACATATTGAACAGAATAATTTCCATGGTCAAAAAGAATATTTGTTAGCTGTTTTCCCGGCTATAGATTTATGAATATGTACCATGAGGATTACAGGTACAGGTTGGAAGATGATTGAGGCTTTAAACTGACTTGTGCCACCAAATCTCCATCAGGACAACCTTAAACTAAAAAAGCCAAAGCGGAAATAGAGTCTGGAAGAAGAGGAGAGCGGTTCTCAGTGTTCACGACTATCTCACCTGCCACACTAATCCTAATTCCAGAGGTTACTTAAAATTCAGCGTACATGCCAAAAGTGGTTAACAGCACTTGAAATAGAGAAAAAACTGTTTGCTGAAAGACTAATAAATACTAAGGTAAACTATGCTATGGTAACTTGCACTGGCTCTGAACCTGTCCAAGTCTAGTCCAGAACTGAACTTATACTTATTAAGAGTTTACTCACATTTCCAAAATAAAAGATAAAATCACAGAAAATAATGATATAGAAAAAAATTACATGTAGAAACAGAAAAGATGACTTATAGTTCGGGAAGACCAAAAACATACATGAGCTGAGAAAATCTGCTTCCAAAACGAAAAGCCGCCACATTGACTGCTCTGGGAGTTCTAGAATGAATTATGCCTTCACCATTACAGCACAATCATATCACTGTTTCCACTGATCTCCCTCCATTGTCTTCAACACGTGTCTCTCTCCTCCTCTCGTGCGCAGAGGCAGAGGACCTCCCGTACGCGCGCTCCTGCTGCTCCTGCTCCTGCTCCTGCTCCTACTGCTGCTGCTGCGCCTCTCGCTCCACTCCAGTCCATGTTTTGCCCTGCCCTTCTGTCGCTCCGCTCGTTGCGCGCCGTGTGTCTCTCTCCACGCCGCATTCCGCTTCATCCACAGCGCACAGGGCAGCTGGAGAACTTATGCGCGCCCAGACATCACTGGAATAACCGGGTCTCTCCATCTATTTGCGCTGGGAACCTATCCACCGCTTCTTTTTTAAAAATGATTATTATTATTTTAGCAATGTGGACGTATCCAAAGTGAGGAGTGCGTGCATCTCTCGGATTGGAAAACAATTCATCATTAATAATAACAACAACAACAACAACATCTGGGATTTCTTTTTTGTTTTGTTGTTTTATTTTAAACATCTTTCAGAGCCCCGCGTCGTGAGCTCGCCAAGGATTTGACTGATGTATGCGATGTGGAGACTGCAGCTCGCCTTATGCACGCTGTCGGTCCTGTCCCTGTCATACGCCGTTGGTGAAGGCAAAGCGAGGAGCTGTAGCGAGGTGAGACTGGCTTACAGCGCCAAAGGATTCAGCCTCGCCAATGTACCTCATCAGGAAATATCAGGTGAGAGGAGACACTTCCATGCAGGACCCCGCTTGTCTGTGCGTGTTTGCGTGTGCGTCCATGTGTGGCGCAAACCAGCGACTTTTGCGTCTTTGTGCCAAGTGTGCACGCTTGGTGACTGGGTATCATTCACACAAACAAAAAGTGCAAAATTGATGAGTGGGGAATAACAGAATACGGCCACATACTAGACTCAAACAAGGAGAGATGCAGTTTGGTCTGCTTTAGTATAAGTTTGAAGGGCCATCTTTAGAGTCACTATGGCCAGCACAATACAAGAATACAGTTTGTAATCATTTAATTATCAAACTATTCCTCATACTATCATGACAGAACCTAGAATCAGAATTATTGTAATTGCCATTGTAAGTAAAAGGAAGTTACACGTTACAACCCAGGAATTTGCTTTAGTATACGGTGCAAACAAGTTGTAAAAAATGTATAAAGGCATGCATACAAAGTTTAATTCAATATATAACTACACTCACAAGACATTTAGGGAAAAAAAATGATATAAGATTAAAACCATTCCTGACTTTTAGTGACAACAGAACTCCCAGATATTATTTTCACATAACATAATAGGGTAACTAAAGAGTTGCAGTCAGTTAATGCCCTTTAATAATGAATTGCTCATATGATTTGTTTAACCCTATGTCTCTCATAATTAATTGGCTTTTATTGAGTTTTATTGAAGCAAATGAAGTCTAACCTTGAGTGACTCGTCTCGTCTGCAGATGCTGATGTATTCTGTAACAAAACACACCAAATCCTGCATGTACACCTGTTGCTATTATACTCAACAAGCCTCTTTATAGTTCCAGTGCGTAGTGAGTGGTGGGTGAGCCGTGCGCACCAGTAGGGGGCCCTGTAAACTCGGGTGTATACTGGCGCCTGATTCCCTCCTCATTCCTGGAGGCTGCTGTGGTTAATTCATGCTTTGGAGAAGGAGAGATCCAGCCTTGTATTTTATCTCGTGTAATGCTTAATCAAATTGACCCAATAGAGAAGGCAGTAAAGAGGATTATCCCGTGAACATATTGCAGAGGAAACAGGAACAAAAACTCCAAGCGAATATTCAGAACATGTATATATTTGTACAATTGTTTGGCAGTAATGATTGGCCAGCCTCGAGTAACTTCAGCAAATATTACCAGATGAATTGAGTGTATAATATGGGATGAATGCTGCGTGATACAAAAGTTAGATTAAAGTTGTATGATGCATGCACAATCAGATATTGTTACATTTGCACAATAAAGGTGAGGTGTAATTTAATTTTCCCTTCAGGGATAACAAGGTTTGTAAATCCAACGAGAAGCCCTTTGTAATTTGAATACGTCTCTCCGCGTATGGTTCGCTACTCCATTTGAATATCAATACCGTCAGCGTTGCATGACTTTATAACAACTGAAATAGCGTTCAGTGGCCATGACAGCCAGGTTTTCCATGTGTATAAAAACAGCTCGCAACAATACGCTTCATTTTATGAGCTTTTACTCAAAGTGAACGGTTCATTATGTCTGGGGTTAAAATGTTTTTCTGTTTTTATTTTGGAGGACAAGTTAATACATCTAACTGGTCTTTCAAAAGAAAAACAACAAAATGTGTTTCAAACAGATTAAAGTCAATTCTTTTTTGTTCAGACTCTAGATCCACACTAAAACAAGAAACACAGACGCACAACAAAATACAAGACTCGCATAAAACAAACATGCAGACAAACAATGATTAAATATGAGGTAATAAAGGCTTGAATCAAACTTCTCAAAAGATTCTCACTGTCTTAAAACAAGATTTGCAAATGGGGCAATGGGACAATATAATGATAATGATATAATAATAATAATAATAATAATATTGATGATAATACTAATAATACTAATAATAATATAAATGTATGTATGTATTAGTGTGTATGGTTATGTGGCCATGCTGTGAAAAATAACAGTTTATAATAACAGCTATAACCTGAAAAGTATAGAGGTATCAAAAAGCTTTCATGCGGGCCCAGTTCCAGGACAGCTGAGCGCTCGTGCTTGAGTGATAGTAGTTTGAAGAAGCCGAGAGAGACGGAAAGACAGAACGCTTTTTGGTTTTTTTTCTCAGGCGTTAGATGTCGTATTGAGCAATGCTTCATACTTGAACCTCACCGTTTTCTCATGAGTCTTGTAGTCTTGCACCATCTTTTTGTAATTCGTCACAGACACGGCTCATTTCACAATTTACAAAACATTGTTCTTTACGAAATGTTGCAAGCCTCGATCACAGGCAGCGGTCGATCGCCGTTGTTTGCCATGTTGTAAATGTTTTTAGCATTGGACCACAGTCATCTCTTTAGTCTCTGTGATGGATGACAAATATGTGCCAAGAACCCGGCCTTGTTTGAATCGAGTCTGTGTGTGGGATTAGTTGAAAGCATATTTGTGTTAGTTTCATAAAGTTTCATGTTTTCATTATTTTTCTCATGAGAGTTTGACTTCCAGCAGCAGTAAAGCGATCAGACTGGTTTACACTTCCATACCGCTCACTCACTCAGCAGACCGCGGAGTCCTGAAGTATTGCCACACGATACATACCATATATGGAAGTGACGGTTTTCGGTAAACTAAATCCAAATGTAGGACACTAATCTACAATAATTTCAGTTATTTGAGTAAAACCTCTGTAACCTTGTTTGTTTGACCCAAAAATATTTTCAAATCCATGCAAATACTTTTTCTTGTTTTGTTTTTCATGTATTTGCTTTTGAGCATGTTGAAAATAAATTGATTCTAATTTGCAAATCTAATCCTAATCGTAATGTTCGAGCTCTGAAGTTTTTGATTGATTCATTTTTTTGTATAGCCCTGAATCACAATAGCAGTGTTCTGGGAGGACTTTACAAAGTTGTCAGTTCACGTACAGCAGATCAGAGAATCAAATAGTCAGAACTAAGGAAATACATGTTTGTGTAAACTCTCAGTCGTAAAGGGTTGATTCAAAACAAAGGAAGGCTGCTCACCCATCATCTGCATCTCCCATTCATGATAATTTTTAACTGAAGTACAGGAAATACAATACAATATATCTTTTTTTAATGTGCTGCTCAAAGAAAATTGCCCCTGATAGGATGAATAAAGCAGTATGAATCTGAATCTAAATCTGAAACAGTAATATCAAACACATACAAGTTATTGATCCATAGGGAGTAGGGCTGGGCAATAAATCAAATTTAGGCAATTAGTCGGCTTTTGAAAAAATCATATTTGTGAAAAATGTGAAAATCGTAAAATCGAGTGAAGGATATTATGAGAATTCCAGCAGTACGTGAATTATACTTGCAATATCCTCACAGTCTGTACAAGACTTTTATAATAGGTATTGGGAGAAACAAATTTAAAAAAGTTTTGAAACTTGAATATTAAAAAAATATTTTTAAGGGCAAATTCTGTCTTATGTGACTTTTATGAAAATCGATCTATAATCGAAATCGTCCAAAGTAGGAAATTAAATTAAGATTTTACTTTTTTGCCATACCGCCGAGCCCTAATAGGGAGTGTGGTATGCATTTCCATATGATAATAAATGTCCATAAAAGTCCTAGAGCAAAAAACAGCTCACAAAAAAACTTTTGGAAGTGAAATATCTCGGCGAGGCCTATAATGAGAGAGGGCACGCTCCCACCGACGGACCGGCTACAGAGCCAGGACTCAGGCTGTAGAACGAGGACAGAGGCCCAATAGATTTCATCAACAATGTTGTACTTCTAAAAGCAGTGTTACGTCATATTGTCTTTCTTACTTAAGATAGTTTTGCGTTTATATTTAGATAAATCATATTCACAGGCACCTGACATTGTTTCCTCGATCACAGACCCAGGACCTGCCCTTTTGTGTCTGTCTTTTTCAAAACTTCTGGGTTGTTCTTTTGGAATTCATATTTGTTATTATTCAGGCTCAACATAATCAAACAATTACTCTGCACTATTTTTACCTCCCTCTGCTGATTTTCATTACCTATGCCGTCAGCTCACAGGACTTTGCTTTTTGCTGTCTGTGAATAACCTTTTCCACCACAGCAGAGGTGACAGGAGCGGCGGATATTTGAACATTCTCAATTACGAATGTTAATTTAAACATGTGGAAATGTGGCCGGTGCTCACGCCGTGTCCGTGTGCGGCGTCTGTTCCTGCGGGCGGAGAGCGCAGAGCCGCGAGGACTTAAAGCTGCAGTTTGCATAAGATAATTGTATAAACAGAGCTGACACGCAGAGCTGGTCATCTTTATTCAAGAGGAGGACGTTTAGAAAGAGGTTAGCCGCACTCTAAACACGCAAGCAAATAGGTTGTGTTTGGGAAGAGTGACTGTTTATCCATTCAACAAATGATGGAACAAAAATCTTGTTTCGCCTTTGGAAAATATTGCAATGATTGTGGGGTATGCGGATACAATGAACCAGGGATGAAATGTATTCATTCTTACAGGATTTTTGTAAATTACCTATGCGTGATTTGTCTGGTTGTGATTGTGATCTGATTTATGACACGTTTTTAAAAATATGTATATCCAATGACTGTTTTCAATGTGTAAAAAACAAAAAGGCACAAGATTCCATTTCCACAGACCAAGATCACCCAAAGCACTTTACAATGGTCAGAGTTCAAATGATTGGTCATTCTCTTCACACAGTGTTTACAGAAGCAAGACGCTGAACACACTGCTGCATCAAAGCCTCCAACCAACACCGTCCATTCACTCACTCACTCATTACATTCATACCTGTTGTACCTGTTCTTAGTGGAAGGGGAAACCGGAGCACCCGGAGGAAACCAGAGCAGACATGGGGTGAACATACAACCTCCACTCAAGAAGGCCCTGTTTCAGCCAGGATTCGAACCCAGGACGTTGCTGAGAAGCGAGATTGCTATCCACCCCGTCACTGCGTTGGCTAGTATAACCGCATTCATAAAAGTACATTGCAAAAATGATCAATTATTAGTTATTGAATGCTTGGGTTTAGTGGGTCTTTGCTTTTATTATAGAACCTTTTTTTATCGTCTTAAAGTCAATGGAAGTTGGGAAAAGCATAACCTGTTTTTCAAGTTCTCGCTTGAAATAAGCAAAACAATATGTATAAACTTTGGCAAAACACTTCATTAAGTAATCAAAACTTTGCATGGAAAAAACAATACATTTTTGTCAAACAATTAGAGAGATTTTTTTTGTCCATAAACGCCTCAAGCAAATGCAGTCTTAATGATGTGATAATTGGATCATTGTGAGCACTACAATTGTAAGTTGAAAAGTCACAATTCAAAGTCTAAATGACTAACTTCCTTGTGTTTGTTTGGGAAAATAAATGTAAAACTTTGAACATTCATGGGATTCTTTTAATATGAAACTTATAGATAATTCATATTTCAGTCTTCTTTAAACAGTAAAGGCTCCTGGAGTTGTTTGCAACAGTTTTACTTAACTAAATGTTGATTTTCAAAGGTAAATCTCAAATGTATTCATGATTACAATGATTCTCTGAAAAACCCCATTCAATATTTTGCCAGTCTGGTTCAGATGAGACAGAAAGAGATTACTGTCCAGCTTAGAATCAGCTTTGGGAGAAGTCGTCATATATTGCACTTTTAAAGCCATGCATGGTCTTATGGCTGCTTCTTTTTGTGTTTCTGTGTCGGTCCATACAGAGTCCGTTCAATATCTGCTGCAGTTTTATATCCTGTGAAATATGAGTGTGGCGTGTGTCTCTTGGGCCCAGTGTGATGAAAGTGATCCACACCATAAAGAACCAGTTAAAACCATCAACGCCCAAGATCAATAATAGCTAAACCAGAACTGGTCACTCCTGTTACCAGCCATACACATGACTATTGATTCTTTATCCGGAGATACATGTAAAAGAAGCTTTCTTTCATAATAATAAATAATAATACATGGTACTTATAAAGTGCTTTCTTGGACACTCTAAGACATTTTTCAAAAGGGACAGGTTCCCTTTGGTAAAGCTTTAGATTCAAAGTATATCTCTCAGAAACAATTGTAAAACATTTCTTTCATCCCATTTGCTGTTGCTCCTCTTCTCATTTCAACATTCTGCCTCACAGTATCAGTTCAACTCGTACGTCTAAAATATTAATGCTTTACCACTTTTTTTCCTCGAATACTGACTGTACGATGCAGACAAGCCAACTCTCTTTGTTCCATGTTTTCTGACTTCAACTAAGGGCAGCTGCGGCTACAGTGGGGCTGGAGAGAAGGAATAATGCATGTGGAGCGTCTTTGATTGTCCAGAAAAAAGTGTTCCAAAGAATTTTTGATAATTATGAAAATACAAATGGCTATTTAGTGAAACACACAATTGTTGCTGTAGTGAATGAGTAAACAATAAAGATTGCATCAAAAACAGCATACTGTGGAAATGCAGCGACGTAAAGCCTCCGCCCAGGAGTGCTCCCCCCCCAAAACGAGTTTCAAAAGTCTTGGTCTGGTTTTCAGCCCTGAGACTCGCATTCTGTCGTCATTGTGGTATCGAATGCCAAAATGTCATTCAGTTTTTAAAATGATTTTTGTATGGCCCCAAATCAAGTTGTCGGAGCAGGATGACAAAGTCCTTAAATGTTAATGCATATATATATGTCCTGTATCATCATCGTCCTTAGACCCTCCTGCGTTGACGAGGAAGAACTAAAGAAAAACTGTGAATAAAGAGAAAAACCTTGAGGAGGCTCTCATTGAGAGAGATCTGCTCCCACTGACGGACATGCTGTAGGTCTATTTACACGTTTATAATAAAAAACTCTTCAAAAAAAGTAATTAAAAATAACCAAAGCCTCATAGGTCTTCTGAATAAACAATATGACTTGACCTTTAGTCGTGCGTCACTTTTTGTTCTTTACAGCTCAAGATTAATTATTGTATCGGGTTCCCTAGGTAACGGCTGTAACGGTGGTAAATGTATTATCCATTTGATTTGTGAGTGCAACTTGTGCTGTGTTTTCAGCAGCATGTCTTTAGCGTACATGAGCTG
>OZ035826.1:20378654-20481154 GCA_964034765.1 Knipowitschia caucasica | reverse complement strand
AATGATACGCCTTCCTACTATCTGGACCCACTGGACCAACATACAGCAATATTCAAGATAATATTTTCCACCCAGCTCTAATCACTTGTTCTATTTGTGCCCTGCAGTCATTAAAGGACTGTTATGTTACACACCAAAGCTCAACTCTCCTGTTTATTGCCACGCTCACAAATGCCCCTGAGAGGCTTTCTGCCCCTGGAGGCTGGTCCCTGAATAGCAGTCCTGCATCTTGACACCAATGATAAGGTCTGGAGACGGGAGGAGCTGTGCCACACCACTGGGGAAAAGCCACCAGGGGCACACTAGACTCAAGTGTCAAGGCTGCGAATACACGTGACACCTGGGAATTTACATTTTTTGTTTTTCCTGACAACACTGCTCACGGATGAGGTAATTTGCTACAAAAAAAATAGACACCAGGGACACGGATATAAACAAGCATTAAATGCAGGTAAACACAACATGCCAGAGCTGTCATGCTACCTGTCAACAAGCGCAGTGGTAAGCAACAAAGGAGACACTGATGTTGTTTATTCTCTGCCACAAAAATGTCTTCCAAATATTCAGCTGAAGTGAGTAATTTAGAGAAGATATCAAAAACCGAAATGTATTTATGTCGAGACATAATATATGTTCAATATATTTTGCATTTCTGCTGTAATTAGCAATTCATACATTTTAAGTCCATATTCATTTGTGTGGGATCGTGAAATCAGCAATGCAATGAAAAGTGTTTTTTTTGGAAATATAGTAAATGTATGATTTCAATATCTAAAGCCACCCTGTGTAATTTTTACAGTTGCTCATATTACAGTTGCTCATATTATTATTTATATTTTTATTAATATTTACCTCCACCATATTTTTGTAATTGTTTTCATTGGCTTAGAAATCAACTTATAAATGTCCATGAGAGCTGAGTCCTCTCCATGTCAGTGCGCCATCTTGAAATACATTGGTTGATAAGGGACAAAAAGGACGCATTTTTGTTTTCCATGTTCTTGCTTTCACTGTACCCTCACAAATTTGCAGAAGGGATCATGGAGGACCACATTTATGTAAAAGAACGACCCGAACAACACTCATAAAAATAATTGGTAACACACTTTATAATGCAAAAGTCCGACGTCAAGCAGCAAACTTTCAACATCGCAAACCAACTTGTAATATATGATCTCAACGCTAGAGTCAAAATTACTTAAGTGTTCCTTTCAGCACAGAATTGTAAGACGTCTTCCAAATGTTGCATAAGCTGAAACCTATATAATTAATTTGTGTTAGGACTGCAAAAATATTAATTTGAAGCAGACACCATGGGAGAAGGTCTCAAGGGGGAATTGAACCCACCATAAAGATTAATGTTGATCTGGACCTTGAGTCTGCAAATAAAGTTATCTATCTATCTATCTATCTATCTATCTATCTATTAATGACCAACTGAGCCAATTTCGCCCCATTTGGCTTAAAATAAATCATTTACATATCTGGGTGTTTTCTATTGCATTATCAATTACAAACATATATACTACTATCCACAGACAAGCACTCGCACATGGCCCAGATGTGACGCATCAAAGGCAATATTTTGCAAAGCCAAAGTCATCAGTGACAATGCCAACACAATACAAAGTGCTGTGATGTTGAGAATATAGCGTGATCTGGAGTTATCTTCAAGTGTGTGTTGTATTAACCATGGGGGGCTTTTGAAGTTCCAAAATGAATAGTGTCAATGCTTCGACATGTAAGCACAAATAACAAAGAGACTGTGCAGTGCATCTGCCGCAAACCTGTGATCATCTGAAACTCTAAAAATAGCCTTCTTTGGTCTTGCATTATTGAAGCAGGTGGATTTTAATATTTGAGTGCTACAACACCTCATTTGGTCTTAAAAGACAGCATTTCTAAACAGGAAGTAGACTTAAATTACGCTGCATTACTTAAAACACCTCAGAGTTTGTCAGTGTGTTAATTATGTGTAGGAAAGCAAGACACATTCCAAGAGTGGCTGATTGGTGTAAATTAGCATTCCCTGCTGCTGGATCAAAGTGTTAGATTCAACTGTTCTTTCTATATTCTCAGTAAAGCTCCTCCTGAGGTAAATTTATCTCAGGCAAAGTTATCAATATATTGCATGCTGAGCTTTTGTGTGTGAATGTTAATTGTTGCACATGTTAATAACGCATGCAATACTCAATCTTGTAATATCTCAAGTTGATCATCTGAAAGAAATGTGCAAAAGATTGTGTTCAGTCCCAACATTCCAAAGAGCATATAAAACAATTGTGGTGGAGCATATCTTTGTTTATAGTTGATAAAAACCTCACAAAGTTCCACATCTTCTACAGTATGTCAGTACATTTCAATTCTGACTTAACAATGTTTTAATGGAAGTTGTGCCAGTATTCAACAAGCATGTGCATGATGTCGGTGGGTTTATGAATCTTCAACATTTCTTTTAAAAATGTCTTCTTTCCCATAGTTTTTTGGTACTGGCATCTGCCTTCCAAAAGAAATAGAATTGTTGAACATGAACGTAACCGACACCGGACTCTTTGGTAATGAACTAACTCTATTACCGTGCGTTTACAAAAGAAGCCCACAATGCCACTCTTCACAAAGCCGCCTCTGTCGCGTTAAGCAAAGGGAGCATGTTGTTCCGTGAAAAATTAGGGAATTAATTCTGATTACAAGGGTTCATGACCTAGTTTAGTATGATCTGGTTTGTGCCTTTGTGGAGCAGGGACTAATTGGAGATAATTATTATTTCTATGTTAATATAAAAAAAAAAGTAGACGGCCATTCTTAACCCAGGGTCATCGCACAGGAAGCTATTTATAATGTTAAATAATAGGCTCCCACTTCCTAATATGGTCTGAGAATAATACTGGGCATTGACACGTTTCAAAGTTCAACAAGAGCCTGTCATTGAGAAAGGTTAGAAATGAAATGTGCAGATGAAAACAAACATATTTTAAAATGTCATGAGGATGGTCCTGTAAGATGGGAAGGATTCTTTGTCAAAGGCAATATTGAATGTGTGGACCGACAAAGTTTTGTAATAACGTGTATACAGTATATACGCTGAAATAGAAGTTCATTACCAAAAAGTCTGGTGTTGGTTGAAATTATTTTTTACATTCATTTTTCCATTGGCAGGTGCCGTTTCAACTCTATGGGAAAGAAGACAACTATAAAATAAATGTTGAAAATGTTTGCGCAATTAATTATTTGTTAGTGCAATCTCTTCTTTTCAGAGGATATAGTAAAAAGTCCATGTGCGGTTTCGTTAACAGGACAGTCTGCTTGTATCATCATACAAAGAATGCAGCCATTTCATTAAACAAAACAGCAATTCTTACGCAGACAGAACGACTCACTTCTTGCATTCATACCTTAAGTAGTGAATAAGTGTTCATACATTTTGATTGAATGACTTTGACGATGTGTTGGAGGCCAGTGTTTTGTATTACACAATAACATCATGCTTTCAACTTTTTTCAACCAAAAGTCTAACATTCCAATTGCTTAAAAGACATATTTAACAGTGTACAGTATTGAAATACTCTGAGCACGATACAAGTTTACATTCTTTGCATTTATCTGATGAGAATTCAGTGAGGGCCTGTTGAACTGATGTCTATCAGTTACGTCTAAGTGTTGCTACTGAAGTGAAACTAAAGCAATTTGCCGAGGCTAAAACAATGGCTCATTCCAATCCCTCTCTCTCCGTTCTTGTCTGCAGCTGATGGCGTGTGGCAGGAAAAGCTATCCAGGCTCAATGCAGTGGACTCACCCCATTGACTTACAGGGGGGCGATGTGTCTCGTGGGACCACTGCTGTTCTGACAAATGTGACAAGCTCATATAACCTTAATGACACCAGAGCACCGGGCTGATGTCCTGTCGGCATGCAGCAATGTCAATGGGGCTTGACAAGAATATCTCCGGCCTATGTGTTTCCGCTTTCGGTAAATCAGCCATCACTGGAACAGAGAAGGGAAGTTTTAGAGGAGGCTTATTGAGATGGATGGATTATCAAGAGAGCTTCAGATTTAATGCAACTGTTATTGCAGAATCAGTGAGTATCTGTAGCAGAGGATGAGTCATAGTGGTTATTGCAGCAAAAAGTAACTTCAAACATCATATGACATATTGGCACCAGAAACTTTTCATTTGATAGACAATATCTCTAAGTTCAGTAACCTGGCTTGTCAAATCATCGTTTCTTCATTCTTTTGACTGAAACTGGCTTGTCAGTTTTGTCTCCATTCAATGTTTGTCATCCATTCTCCGTTTTTCCTTTTGTCATTTTAACTTGAATGTCCAGATTTCCCCTGGCCTGTTGGTCGAGTCCGAGTCCGATCTGTGCCAATAAAGCTTTGTCCTGTTTAGAAACTTCAACATCTGCTTCTGGTGCAGCTTCTGAAGCTCCTTTTCACTGTTCCTCATCTTCTTCATGTCCTCTGTCAGAAGAGTGTCATTCCCAGTCAGAGTTACCACGTGCCACTTGATCGCATCATTGATCAGTACTGTCCTGGTTAAGCTTGTTAGCATAGGTTGGATGACTGTGTCTTTGTAGGTTTGCAGTCGTGCCTAACTTTTTTCATCCGTGGATGATGGGAATTATATCTGCAATATTCTGAGATTAGATTACGTTGATGGACTAGGGACTGAAAACTTTTGCATACCTCAGTTTTAAGTGACGCTTATTCCTTGACTTCCACCATTTGCTAATTACATATGTCAAAGTGTGTTCCTTTTTGTATGCTGTCTACCTTTTGGTTTTATTGTTTTTGGTATTACCCTGGTAAAAATGCCATTTATTTACCAAAAAACCTGCTCTAGTTTATGCCAAGACACCAGGCTTTCCCATGTATTAAAGTATCACAGACGATCTAAGGTGCTGAGTGCATCTACACAAGTCCTGAGGATCATTTCATTATGATGTAGACTTCATGGTCATAAAACTGATAATGTCTACTTGTGTTTAGATTAGACAGTTCATTATTGACAGAAAGAAAATAAGAAATTTCTTTATTTCATCTTACGGTAAATCATGCTGATTTAGGCCTTCCTTGTTTGTTGGCCCCTGGAGGAGGCTGCACTCTGAGTGGTTGCCAGCTCTGTGCTGTGCCCCCTGCTGAGGCCTGTTCCCTTGGTAAGCTCCGCTAAATGAGTCGGCTGGTCAGCTCCCACCCTGAGGCTCTACCTGGAGCTCTTTCGACCACCAGCTGCTTTGCGGAAGTCTGATTTATGCAGGATTTACCCTCTCCATATGTCTCTTCTTTAAGTGTTCAAATGAAGCTTGGGGCACTTATTTTCTATGAGTGATTAATCGTGACATCATGGTTAGTACGTTTTGTGACAGTGTCTTCAATTTATAATATAGAGCAAGAGTGGACAAATGAAAGTGGAGTCAAACAATACATCAGCTATGTACTAAGCCAGCTTGTGGCCTCAGAATACATACCTGCTCACACCTCAGCTGGCTCCTCCAGACATGGGAATGAGGTCCTCACCTATGGATGGAACACCCAGCCCTTCTAGGCAGGAGATACAACGCAAACCCATATCAAATGATGCCATACTATCTCTAACCGCTCTGTTAGATGCTGACACAGAATGTTACCTTTATTTAGTGAGAGTCAGAAAACAAGACGCCAAAAAGGAGTGGGCGAAAAACAAGAGCAGCAGGTCATGTGGGTTACACATTCTGAAGGTATGACCAAATCATATTTGCAGCTCAAAAAATCCCTTAGAAGAAAACTTTTTCTTTTCTTTTTTTCCCAGCTGTGATGTCAGTCTTGACAGTGCTGACGTGCCATTTCAAAGTTTAGTTCCCTGACCTTGCCTCTGGTTCTTTACTATACCGAAGCAACATGTTTTTTTCCTTTCATGTTTTGACACTCACCACACTGTGTGCTTTTAAATAGGTTGTCAAGAAGGTATATATTTATTCTTCTTAAAACAATTTATGCCTAAGAATTGTGTTACAAACCACACCTGGTGGGTTTGCTTTGTGCTTCGTCAACAGTGAGTTTCAGAAAAAATGAGAATGGGCCTTTACAACAATATTTCATTATCATCTAATGTGAATCTATTATGAATGTTAGTAGCTTTAAAGATCTTCCACTTATTTATCCATTCTGTTCTAAACCTGATCAGCATTTTTTGTCCTATTCAGTTATGGTTTGTCAAAACTTCCATACATGCCATTTTGTCCATTACAGTTTTAAAATCTTGAATATTTCTGACAAGGCACTTGGTGTGAAAATTGTACAAAGTGGTAATCTCAGAGCGGAGGAGCAAATCTTTGAAGACATCCCCACAAATCACATGTCTTAATCCCTATAAAGATGGTTTGAAGATTAACAGCCTTTTTTTCCCTGTAGCAAAGTCGTGTAGGCGGATTTGACTCAACCCGAGCTGGTACACAATTTGTCCACTGCATCAGACGGTTGAAACTTTTTACATGGTTTTTTTCCGACAACCATGCATTTAACTGTCCATTGCTGTCACTCACAAAATTACCAAGAGAGAAAAAAGTTCCCAGTTTGAGTCCACACACAAACGAGAAAACATATGGTGGGAGTGATGGTGGGAATTATCCATGTCATCTTGTTTGGACATATTTAATTTGGGTCTTGGGGTCCCGGTGGGTGCAGTTGAAAGTGGGTGATTTGGGTGATGGAAGGGAGATCCAGATGGCGGCGCAGCGGTGAGATCAATCGAGCTTGATGTATTTTTCCAACTCGAGCGAGCAGACAGATGTGATTTAACACTGTAATTGGGTTCACTTCCAGTTTGTGAGTTTGTGTCAACACATAATCATACCTTCTGAGGCAAGTGCAGACAGACTCGTAAAAAAACATTAATTATTGACGCGGTTTAAATTCATTATTCAGCAAAGGAGCCTCTTCGCTCAGAATTGCTACTTTTAATGTGCTGTTTGGAAAAGGTAAATGTGTAGCAAAAGTACTTACATCTCAGTAATTGGTGACAATTCAAATGTAATGCTAGGTTTTGCTTCTCAAAATACTGTATATGCAAATAACACATATTTTCTAGGGATGCACCGATTCTCTCCAAACCATTACTAGTACAAGTTTCTTAATGTGTGCCCATTTGTAGGATGTGGCTCTTAGCAGTAACACAGTAAAAAATGGGCCCTTAGTCTCTGACTAGTTGGCCACCCCTGCTTTAAAGCAACTAATGCATCACATTTCAGGAGTATTATTCCCTCTAGAACACATAAACGTCCCCATCTGGAGGATAAATCATATTATTTTTAGATTTAGATCCTTCAACTGCCCATGTGGAGTGTCTCCTCTGGCCTGCACCGCCATCCCTGCCATCCCATACAGTCCCATACAGTCTTACACCATGCAGCCTCAGTCTGTCCTACAGCTTGAGTTCTGCATCTACAGCCTCTTCGTCCATCAGAGCTGATCCTTCTGAAGGAGGTTTCTTCCTCTTTTTTTTGATGATCCTTGCCAGTACAGTAAGGTTTTAGGGCAGTGGTTATCTGGTACATTTACGGATATTGATGCACATTTATGACAATTTATGAACATTTGTCGCCCCGCCCACAATGGACCAATGCCTCCTATGGGTTTGTTACCATTTCCTGTGTTGGAACCGTTTAATTCTCTGATCTGTTGAGAGATATCAACAACTTTGTAAATTCCTCAGAGACTGCTGTTGTTATGATTTAGGGCTATACAAAAATACAATTAAATGAATTGAACATTGAACATTATACTCTTAAATGCCAATAATGACTCAAATGTAGATGATTATATCGATGTGGTACGAGTGAAAACCAGTTATTTCACCTTGTCACCTCCTCCAAGCTAATTAGACTGTGCAAGATGCCTGTAAACTGAGCTGCACCATTTGAGGTGAGAAAAAATAGTCAATTTTGTGTAACTGGATCAAAGCATTTTCAGCCACCAGGTAAACTGGAGAGTACTGAGACAAGGCCAGTAGATGCTCAAGAGCCTGTACTGTATGTATTTGGAGGCATTTGGATGCATGCATTTGAATTACAGTCTCTTACTGCACATGTTTCATTGTTTTGGTTTGGCAATTCTTCTTTACATGAATAAATCTTTACATGCAGAAAAAGTAGTAAAAATAAATTAGTGGTGCTGCATTTGTGCATGCGTGAAAATCAAATGCTCAGAGTAAAGATGATTGCTTGATTACAGTTTGTGCAGTGTATTTAGGCAACATTTTATTTAATTTCCAAATCAATAATACGCTACAGGGCTTGTTCTGATCAATAATAAAAGGTTTGGTGGGACCGGTTTGGGAGCCTTGCCAACAAGAGTCAGTTTTTATGCATACTCCATATTCTTCTGCTTTGTATCAAAGTTCAAGCAATTTCACAATATTGGCCCAAGTTTCTATACCAGAAACCTCTAGTGAGAATACACACATCGGTCGCTCTCACCATTCACAAAACTCTTTTGTGTTTTTCCATTTTTCACAAAACGAAAACACTTCTTTGTATACAGCCATTAACATCCAGGCTTTCTCTGGTGACATTCACCCTCGAAACCAGTCAAATCTGCCCCAGTGTCATGATGTAACACAAGTTAACAGCGTTCATTTAGCCGGCGTCACTCAACAGCTTCCAATCTTTTGTGTGCTGTTGGTGGCTGTAATCTGGATCATGACAGCAGCATAAAGGCACAGCCAAAAAGAGAAAGGCCAGTCATTGTGCCGATGTGGCCCGAGAGCAGGACTGGATCGCGTTCAATAGATGTTTCAGATAGAGGTGTCAACCTTTGGATAGGCCAATGCACTTTTAGCCGAAGCCAGCCGTAAACAAGTCAATAGCATCAACATAGAATTTGATTTAACATTCGTCATTTGAATAGTTGCCTTCCGTTCAATAGTTTGTAAGAGTTTAAGGAAGCAAACTAATCGCAATGTTAAAAGCAAATTTCATTCCAAAGCTTCATTTCCAAGCTCCTCTTTTGCGTCACTAGAGGAGTTTCAATCTATTGTGATGTTTTGTGATGTTTTCTCAATATCTGCAGTATTAAAATTGGATCTTGTGACATGCCTCGATTCAAGACAAAGACTGAAAGAGAACAGTGTGTCCTGCTGATCGACCATCTGTATTTTAAATTCAAGGCCAGTATTCAATTTGAGATAAAATGGCATTCATATGGAGCAGCTTTCCAGGTCTAAATTGTTGGCATTTCAGTTAATCCATTCAAAATAATGACTTCAGACCAGATGTACAAAGAAAAATCCCAACTCCAAATGCCAGCCATACATCATTGTCACAACACCGGAAAACACTGTTGAAAAAAAAAAAAGCTGGGAAAATAGTGATAAGTTACGGTTGTGCATAACAATGTTTTGTGTTTCCCCTAAGCCTGAAATGTGGAAGTTGAGATTTGAGAGCGAACGGGATGTAGTTATGCAAACTCTTTAGAAGTTGGCGTCTCCCTGTGTGGACACGGAAAGAAAGCTTAATACCGGAAACTGGATGGTGGCTATTCTCAGTATTAATTAACGGTATTTTCCACATCACAGATTGGATTTTGCGCTGGCTTGTGACTTGCCTGTGTGAAGTGAGTTTGGCTGGGGGACATATCTTCATAAATACTGGCAACAGTGGTCAAGTGCTGTAGCAGATGGCATGGCCCGCACCGCAGAGCCCTTTGGCCAGGTATGGACTAATGAATCCTGTAGGGACTTCCTCAGCACTTGGCACGAGACACTCTCTGGGCTCCGCTCCACTGTCCCAACGCTGCCCTGACACACTTTCCTTGTTTTCCACTAACATATGTTGGACTTTTGAGAATATAGAGGTACGATAAAGTTGAGAATGAGACTGAGTATAGATTTTTGGGAGCAGGTGTAATGTGGCCGTTGTTGTTTTTGGCTGCTGCAATCTTTTTTTGCAGGAAGCCGTGCTTTAGAAGCTGTTTATGTACAATTATGGGTGTTCAATTAATTTTGTTCACTTCACTTGTGGATAACTATATGTTGCAGGGATAAAGGTTTTGTGTTGACAAGATTCAAATGTGTATTTACTAGGGCTGTCAAACGATTACAATTTTTAATTGAGTTAAATACAGCTTAAAAATTAATTAATTGTAATTAATCACATTTTGAACTAACAGCAAAAATATGCCATATTTTTCTGTAAATGGTTGTTTGAATGGAAAGATAATTTACAACATAGTGTACATATGTACTGTTTGTTTATTGAAACAATAAATCCACATAAAACAGCATTAATACTATTTACATTTTGTCCTTCTGTAGTAGACAGTGTTTTTTCTAAGTTGCATTAAAACACGTAATTTAATTGAAAAGTTGAGCTCATTGATTCAGCTGTGTATGAATTCAGGCCATAAAAAGTGCTGAGTTGAAACTTTGCCTGACGCTCCTAGGCCACGCCCCCTCTAGCGTCTGCAGCGCATGTAAACAACAGCAGCATGGTAGGAGAAGGTGGCTCAGCCCAAAAGACGAAACACTGAGCAGGAAAAGAGGGAACTAAAGCGAAAAAAATGATCAAAGAAGAAATCAAGCCTCGGTGAATATAGCTAGCTTACATCGTATCCTCTGGACAAACCTGTCTGTGCGCACCGCCTCAGACTAACTTTGGACACGAAACTGGCGGATATCTTTCAGTTATTGTACTGTATATTTTGTTAGCAGTGCGTTGCTTTGGTACCATTTCATCAGTGAGTGTTGTACAGCTCAGAAGTTGTGCTAATGCTAACTAATTTCTACCTGCTCTGTTGCCATCTCACACGCATGTGTGTTATAATGCAATGCATGGGCGGGTCATTCGGCACATGCGTTAATGCGTTAATTTTTGTAACAAGATTAATGAAGAGAATGTATTAACGTGCGTTAACGTGATAATTTTGACAGCCCTAGTATTTACTTTCATTGTAAACCCCATGCATTATCAAGGATCATTATGTTGTCTTAGGCTCACAGTGCTGTGGGGCACAAACACACAAGACAACCTCAACAATATGCCATGATATTGTACAATCCCATCCGTGCAAAGTATACAAATAAGTATACTAGTAAAAGACCAAATTAAGAAGTACGTTGCACATGCCCAAACTAAGTGCAAAGGTTTACGTAATAAAGTTGGGTTGTTTTCAGAATAGATTGTGAAATGACTCCCAACATGGACTCTAACAGTTAAGGTAATAATGCTAATGTGAGCTAATGTGAGCTAATGTGAGCTAATGTTGGCCACCTCTGAGTTATTGTGTTATATTATATGTTATACTATATAGTGTGCAGCTTGTCCATCATGAGTCAACAGTGCGTTAAATTAACACCTCATCTTTAAATCGTGTTGCGACCAGTTTAAACATTTGTCTGCGTCTTATATTCAAGTGTGGCCTATACGCGGAAAATATGTACTTTCTTTTTCAAATTTAGCTGGTAAAGTTTACATACAGGCACCCTTAATAGTCCAGTGAGTACTGTATATATAGTTTTGAGAGATGGATCAGTGTTGCTCGTTCTATCTGATGGCTCTTCCTCTGTCTCTCATCCTTACACTTTTTTTCGCAAAGAGAAAAAATAATCTGCACAAAACATTAAATATGTGATATGAATAAAAAACCTTTCCTAGAGCTTCAACTGCTGCAGTGTGAGGGAATTTTCTCCTTGCGTTTTTTGTTTTATTTCTTGACCCAGCAGGCAGCCGCACAATGTGTGTGTCTCTATCCACCCTACTTTCTCTGCTACTTGTGGAGACAAAACAACAAATGTGACTTGTGACAAATGTATGCAGTGATGATTATTTTGGTCTAAGTGTATGAATTATACTACTAACAAAATCACAGCGCTTTGACTGAAATGTAAAGCAGGCCTAATGGTGGATGCAGTGGAAGTATAAAGTTGTGTTATACTTAATGTTCACTTAATTTATCTTGTGTAGTGTGCTCCTCATTTCATTCAAATTGTGCTGTAAGTTGTGATGCAACACTAAAATCTCCTAAAATACTCTTAATCTTAAAAATGGGAGAGGAAGTTTTAAACCACATATGACTTTTGAGGCAACATATTTGATAAAAATTGTATACCTTCAAATTGTACTAATATTGACTATTTTTTATTGACAGGTTATTCTTTCCTCTGTTCATATGTGTAAATGATTGTGGATTGAACGAGGAAAATTAACCAAACTGGGAGCAGAAACTAGGATGAAAGAAAATTATGCTTCTTCTCGGCAACAAGACAACAAACATGTCCCGTTGATAGATCAAGCCAAATCATCCTACATTCAAGCCTTTTCTTATTTTCTTGAGACCTCACAAACTTCAATATAGCAGTCTTTACAGTGTGATATAGTTGCAAACTCAAAAATAGCAATTTTGATTCAATTGTGGTTAACATTTTCTGGTTTGACATCCACCTCTTTGTCCCCATAGCGATGTTAGTGCTGCTAAACTTAGTCCCACTCAGCACAATAACATCTGCTGATAAGCTGGAGGCAAACCCCCTGTCAGAAAAATCTCAGAGTACAGGTTTAAGACTATGATTATCCTCCTTAATTTGGGGCTATTTACTTCCTGATTTGACATCTGCGTAATACCTTTTCAGACACAAACATAAATAATAATAATAATGCATCAGTTTTATATAGCGCTTTTTTGGACACTTAAAGACGCTTCACATGTCATTATTCTTTCACTCCAAACACGGTGGTGATAAACTACTACTGTAGCTTCCGCTGCCCTGGGGCACACTGACAGAGCCCGGCACAAACGGAGTTGTGTATGCCTCCCCAATTATTCAGAAAAATGACTCAACTTGTTCTTATACATTCAACCCATTCTTGTAAATTGCTTTTCTTCATTTAATTAACTCCATAAACCAGAAAAACAAAGCTGTACTGTAACACGCATCTCTGTAGGATTACCATTGGACACTTTTAAGTTGCAGGCCACTGGGGCATATATACTCCAGCTCCCATTGACTTTCATCATTGCATGGAGCCGGATAACAAACTGTAAGCTACCCTTTGCCTGCCTTAATGAAGCTCCACTGGTTACAAGTGTGCCGTGCTTATCAGCTCCCCGTTAGCTACAAGTACCGTGCATTTCTCCACAACCATCCTCCTACATATGTGAAGATATACACGCTGCTGTAACATCAAGGGATCCAGTGCCACGGGGAATTGAGGCCAACAGCGGAATAAAGTATACGATGTTAGCGCGGCTTTAATCGCAGCTTGATCACACCTCCAAGTCCAACCAGAAAACTCCTATGCTTTATCTTTCTGGTTTATTTATTAGCAGATTAATATGTGCCAGTGGTTAAAGCGATCTGTGACATGACTGTAAATGTATAATTGGTCTTTTGTTAAAATGTGTCGTTTGTTTGTTCTCACGTTCTTTCATTAACATTCTGCCGGGGCTGCTGGGCTCTGGAGCTCCAGTCAGCACTTTCCCCTAATTACAATGCTGCACTTCAGTCACTGTGTCTTTGAAGAGGACCATTCATCAGCGTCCAGCACATCTGCGCATCACTCCGATAATCACAAACTGCTTTAGAGCCTTGTTTGGAAGTATATTTAATATGCAAACATACATGGTCAGCCACTGTAGAGAATCAGTCACATCATGGACAAAACAATGTCTTGATCAGTTCTTGTATATTGGTTTTATGCTTTTTGTATTGTGTGTGTTCGTAAGTGCTTTCCATGTTTTGTTGAATAGTTAATTTATACTGATTTACATATAGGATTTGCAGCTACATTAGGGCAGCTGCGGCTGTGGAGTGCCACGCTGCTGTTGTGTCCATAGACAAGAGGCCTCACCCTCATTGCTTAGTATGAGTCTGGTGTGTGCGAGAATGGTTGGTGGTGGTTGAAGGAGCCAATCACACATACTGGTTGCTTCGTTTCCCTCAACATGCCCCAGGGCAGCTGTGGCTAACACTGCAGTATCGCCACCGTGTAGGGAATGAATGAAAAATGGCATGTGAGATGTCTTAAGGAGCGTTATATAAAACTGATGCATAATACATAAATGCATAAAATGATTATGTTGATATACTGTAGGACTGGGTGATAAAACCAAATGTAAAACCTTTTTTCTCTTGCTCGTTTGGACAAGTTCCATTTGTAAGTCACTGAAGACACTGCTTTATGACAGAAGTTCAAAGGCACGGGGAACGTGTTTTTTTTTTTATATATTTTTGGTGACTCTACAGAAGCTGGCATCGAAAATATAATCCAAGATATGCCTTTTCTAGAAAGAAAAAAAATATTGTTTTGTCCCATTGTTTTTTGTTTTTTTATCCAGTTAATTTAAATAATGTACAATGTATTTCCCATCCCTATTTTGACTGGAATAGTAAAAAGAAGAACACATGAAAATTCATGGATTGAAGCTATATTGGGTAAAAAGCACAAACTGCTAAAAAAAACCTAGATCTAAGCACGACAGGGCCTGGTTAATACGGTGATGGGAGACCTTTCAACTCTTACAAACTGTATATTTATGGAACACAAGCTTATATGAATACGTTGTCCACGAGGGCAAGTTTATGTGTTGAACTTAAGCACGTTATTTTTCTATTTTTGTATCATTTGCTGTGAAAAAGTCTTCCGTCTTGGAAATCGTATTTACCAGTGTTTTTGATACATCTGCTCTCACACAGCATTATTAAGTGAGGGGGGAACAACACATTTTTACTTGTAAAGTCAAGCAGCAGTAATATGCTGATGAGAAATTTGGCAAAGAGACCCACATGGACCAGATGCTGTGGAAAATCTGGGAACATTACCCAGTTCTCTCTGTCCACCTGGGACTTTCTCTGTTCTGTGTTAAACTCATTTTAGTCCAAATTTGTTCTGAGACTTTATGTGTTCAAACCGTGTTCAAACCCTTTTTCTTTACATTACTGTACATTTTAAAGATGCTGTTTTAGGATTATCACAACTTTATAGAGATTGAAGAGGCTACTGGGTTTTTGAGTTCTTTGCAGATACAGGAGGGTCTGTGGACAGTGATGATCCGGGTTAAGGACATTCATGCACAATTATTAACATTAATGAACATTGGTCATCCCTCTCCCTATGGACCATGGTTCCTACTGTATGTGTTTGTTATTATTGCGTTCCCTGTGTTTGAACTGTTTCTTTGATTTGTTGTTGAGGAATAGACAACTCTGTAAAGTCATCCGAGACCACTGTTATTGTGATTTAGGGCCTATTGAACTGAATTTGCTCATGCCATAACTCTCAAATCCAGTTTTCTTGCACTAAACATTTGTTGGTCTACGGTAGGAATCATCATGAGCTAAATTTTTCATGGCAACATTAAATGTAATCAAGAGAGAATAGGTTTTGTCCGTGTGACATCACAACATTTCAAAGAGCCTACAGTGAAAAGATTGTGGTGGAGGGAAGTAGAGGTCGTCAAACATCTCAAAAGTGTAATTTCCAACTGAAGCTGAATTCTCGAACTATGTAGCTCTTGTACCTAAAGCATGACATCATCACAGAAGTTGATGAATTGACTTTCGACTTATAAAGGCTGAAATAGTTTCACAAAAAGCTAACCTCTGCACATAAATGTTCGCTTTAGTAGCCTCCAGTGCTGTGAGATTCCATCCGCAGTACTTAGCACTTCAATCAATTTGTTGCATGAGTGGAGGTCTAAATTGAAAATGCTTCAGTTGCTTAATGCTGTGTGAAAATAACACAAGTTATCCATCACTATGATTAGAAACCTTCTTCAATATTGTACCATTATAATTTTACATCATTGGCTAGTTCAATGAGGTGTTGGAGACATAATAAAAACAAATGAGCAAAAACGGCTTTTTTGCTGATTTTTGTTTTTGATATAATGTATCAGCAGGGTCATTTGTACATGAGCGAGGTGTATTCTAATGGTCAAACGGAAATGTTTGTAAGCAAATGTATTTGTGCTAAATCAGGCCTGACCAAATGCAAGATGACAGGTGTACTGAAAACTCATATAGTTTCATTTAGAGTTTTTTTTTCAAGCCTGCACAACATATGCTCCATACACAACCACCTAACAGACAACAAACAATCACACAGTTTGAAAATGAGTCAGATGAACCCAATTGATTACAACTTTTCAGGTGAAAAACAGGCTTTCAAACTGTTGAAATATCTTTTCCAGTTTATAAGGCTGTGTCCTCCACAGCTCGAGAACTCAACACTTGACATTGTATTAATTTTCAGAAACCAAGAAAGTGACTTATCTGTTTCTCACATTGAGAAGCACTTGAATATCACCAAATCAATATGGAGAATACTTTGGTTTTCTAAACGGGGTCTCGTTGACCATGAGGTGGAACTCAGGAGAGCGCGGCTGTTGATGGTGCCTCTCATTACTGTAGCTCTGAGTCTCTGAGGACTGATTAGGACACGCGTTTGAGAGGGCAGGCACGTACACCACTGTATCCTGTTGTTTCATTACCAACACACTATGCAAAGCGTGCGATGCAAGGATCTATAAGAAAGCCCATTATTCAGAGCCTCCGCAATCCAGACGCATGACTTTTATCTTTCTTTCTCTCAAATGTTAATCTCTGCAAAAAGAAAGCTTTTAGATATAGCAGTTCTTTTATGTGCTTTTCGGACAGACGCGTATAATGATGTCTGCTTCTGTCTGATGGAGGGCACGATAATGCAAAGTGTGTCTCTATATTTGAATGTATTAGTAATGAGGGTAAGTCTGGGACAAGTGAAAAGGATTTGGGTACTTTGAAAGTGAAGTTTTTGAAGCATATTGACATGCATGTCTGAGTAGTCCATCGCTGCATTTATTTTTCTTGGAGTTGTGCCTAAGATGGTAATGGTTGTGGATCAAATGCAGATGTTGTTGCTTTAAAACCCTGCAGTACACAGTCCATATATTATTGATGGTGTGGCGAAATGGGTTGTAAAAGTATTCAAATATCAACACTATTGCATTCATTATGGGATGGAAGGATTATTTTCACAATGTGTATTTTTGTATTATCATTATTTAGTCCATTTTTAGGTGGTTAGAGGTTGTGCAAAAGGTCCTGGGTCCGAATCCACCTACAGCCGTTTCTGTGTGGAGTTTGCATGTTCTCTCCGATTCTGATTCTGTTTATTTGCCATTGGCAGTAAAAAAACCACATTGGAATACATTAGCAAAAGTCACCAGTGTGCACAGACAAATACAGACATAAAACAACATTAAAAGTACGGAAATAAAACAAATAAAACAGTAAACAAGTGTCACTGTGAAATCGATCGACTAAAACAGTTTCAAAACAAGTGCAAATCATTAAAGTGCTCTGTTCAGACTGATAACAGCCTGTGGAAAAAAGCCACAAGCTCTCCGTGTCTGCATAGGTTTCCTCCGAGTGCTCCGGTTTCCCTTACCACTAAAAACCTGCACAATAGGTCTGAATGGAATGAGAGAGTGAATGGATGGTGTTGATTGTGGACTCTGATGCGCCATTGTGTGCAGCCACTTGCTCCGTCATTTCTATGTGTAGAGAGAAAGGAAAATTATCTGAACATTGTAACGCGCTTTGGGGTGACCTTGGTTTATAGAATGCACTATATAAATAAACATTACTTACATGAGTAGTTCAACATAATAGGGATGTGGTTGCAAAAGTGCGTCATCCACTGATTATTTTCCCCCGTAAGTAAGAGAAAACACTGATGTGAGGGGAGATAAAAGTGATCTCCTGTTGCACTGGTGCACACATACACAGTGTTATTGTCCTATCAAGATAAATAGAAGTGAGACTTTATAATTATCTTTACTACTACTTACTGTATAAAGATTTACATTAGTTGTGCATAATACTTGTGATTTAATTGGAAATACAGTGGAAAATGTACAATCGGATAAGTTTTGTTCACTGAAAAGTATGATCTCTCCTAATTTGTTACAGTCTGTTCCCTTTTGATAGCTTCAGTGATGAGAGACCCAGATTCATGGGGAAGTTTTGATCAAAGAGTTGTGGCTTTACAAAGGCACTGGTGAAATGAGCTAAAGTCTTTCCCCCTGTGTGTGACAGGAGAGCACCTCCGCGTCTGTCCTCAGGGATACACCTGCTGCACCTCCGACATGGAGGACACGTTGCACCTGCAGAGCAAAGTGGAGTTCGAGAGTCTGGTGGAGGAGACCAGCCGCGACATGAGGGCCACCTTTGTGTCCAGTCATAAGAAGTTTGATGGTAAGACATTCTAGACTTTTACACTTTTCCATCTGCTGTGGACAAAATATTATGTTTTTATTATTAATATAAGTATGCAGGTAAAACTCGGAAAATTAGAATATTGTTCAAAATTCCATGTACAATGTGAAACGAATCTATACACTTTTCACACACAATCTTACATGGGGAATAAATACACTGAAATTGGCATGGGCTATGTGGCTATGTTGACTCTGCTCCTGAGAAATGTAGTTGATAACCCAATTATTACCTTTTTTGTTATTGATTGTTGACGGCAATGTTTCTATAAAAGCGCGCATGAGAGTCAGTTGTTCATTTATGTATTCTTCTGTTGTCTGTATTCTGTATTCTGAATGTTAATATCTATATACTAAAGTGATCGTCTGGAGTTTGTCAGAAAGAGAGACAGAGAGGTGCTTGATTTGAAAAAAACGACGCAAGCTCCCTCCCCCTTCCTTTCTGATTGGTCTACGCCTACGTTTCCATAACACTTTTAAATGTTAATCAGAGAACACATTATACATTATTAATACACATACACGGATATTTTCAGAATTATTTTTTAACGTTTTAATGAAAAAAATAATGGAGGCTTGATTCGGAGGTTCCGTGAAAACAAACAACGAGCATCAGCGCCGATGATTGACAGCCCTTGGCATGACTCGATTGGCAAAGTGGATTCTGAACTATAGCTAAGAGAAGGGAAGGCGGGACTTGCCCGTAATATTAGAATTAATAAAATGACTTATTTTATATCAACATTTAAGGCCAGGAGGTCAATTTAACACATTTCCTAAAATTTGTAATTCATTTAGAGTTACAGACTATCACTTTAACATTCAGAATACAGAATTCTTCAGACTTCTTCAGAATTCTAAAGAGAATACAGTATTTTTACATCTGTTCAGTGCGTTATTGTCTTGCGTTGCATATATTTGATTCGCAAGTCTAGTAGAAGTCTGCCTCACATCTTCAGGAAGACGGTTCCAGATTTTAACAGCAGAAATCTGAAATGCTGCATACCCATGTTTACTCCTGACTCTGGGCACCAGTTTTTTCTGGGCTCCTTAGAGTCCGAGTTGCTTCATATGGCAATTATGTGTCACAAATGTTTTTGCTCTAGATCCAGAAATCCTTTAATAATATAAATGTTTTTTTATCTGTGACTTGAGCATGCACGGCCCTATTGAAGTATGCAAAACTTTTGGACAGGCGCATTTTGTTCTCATTGCCATTTGCTAACACTGTTTTCCTCATGATTGAAACCTCAATAGTATTTTAGCTCGAGAGCAAAGAGAAGATTTCTTGACAACAGTGTGATTAAATGCAGGAGTAAAACTGTCAGGCTGTTTCATCTGCAGTTTGGCCTCTGCATGTGAAGTGATCCTCTGTCACTGTGATGAGAGCCATCTCCATAACTGCTGTCTTCTCCTCGCTCTCATTACAACACACTGTGGCTCTGTGATCGCACTGATGGGAATATTCAGATACACGTTCTCTTTAAACATTGTCCTTGGACCTGCACAAGAAGTAAAACTATTAGGATTTACCAGTCGACCTACTTCACAAACATATAAACCAATTCCAAAAAACTGAAATACAATTCTCAACCCAATCTGTCTTTAGAATGGTGGGTTTGTGTATGTCAAAGTGTTTTGCCTCTTTTCTTTTTTTTTTCTTTTTTTTCTTGTTCTTGATTTTTTTTTTTTATTCAGACACTTAAAATCTATTTTAAAAAAAAAGAAACATTCAAAAACAGGAAACAGATGCAAGAGACAAACAACACAACACACAGGTGAACTGTGGTGAACTCGAACCCACGGCCTTCAGGCTCTAAGGCAGGCATGTCAAAGTCAAATACATCAGAGGGCCAAAAAAAAATGTTTGCTACGCGCCGAGGGCCGGACTGGTTCAATGTTTCTCAACATCCAGAGGCAGTGCCGGTGACACCTGTTGGCTCGATAAAATATGCTCCAAAGCCAATCCTCATACTGTACATATTAGATGTAATAGACATCTGAGAACATGACAATAGTAAAAAAAAAACAAAAAAACCTCAAACTTGGTGAAATGTAAAAGAGCAGTCTGGACCTCTTTTCGGGGCATTTTTTGATTAAATCTGCAGAATGGATTATACTTTGGGAAATACAAGTGGATATTCTTCTTCAATAGACAGTTACGGAGAGAAAGCGACTAAGCAAGGATGGGGAAAGTCTAATTTGTTGGAGCAGCAGAAGACGAAAGGTAAAAAACGAATACAGACGTGATTTATTTTGTGCCCATATTATGCGTTATATCTTTTTAATGCAAAGTCTGATATCGTTTACACTAACATATAAATATAGCTGAGAAAATAAGCTTTAAAATGATATAAAGCTTGTGGCTTACGAAGTTCAAAATACATCTGCTATTGCCAGCAGATGTATTTTTTTCCTCGTTTGCTCCCGCAGGCGGGGGCTAGCGAGCTTAAGGGGTCAATACATTGCCTCAATGGCAGGCAATGTCCCGGGGGCCATAGATAATTCATTCGCGGGCCGGATTTGGCCCGCGGGCCTTGACTTTGACACATGTGCTCTAAGGCCAATGCTCTACAAACTGAGCCACTGTCGCCCCAGTGTTTATGTTTACTAAACTAAACGAACAAACATGCATGCACACACACACACATGTATGCGTACTTGATTATTGGAAGAATTACGAGCAAATGTTTTTCCCATTTTTTTGGCAGTAGCTTTACTCACAATACAAATAACACTGGGTAACAAAAAAATATTTTTTGAAAATAGTCCAGGGTTTTCCAGCTGAATTAGACTAATTTTGATGCTCTGAGTCCGAAAATGACCTTGGTTTTGCTCAATAAGGGCAGGATTTTTTGCTACAGAAATATTTTTTTAAACCGATTTTGCGTAAAAAACTTCTGCGGATCATCAGCTGAGAAACCCTTGACGTTTTTTCCGTTTTCCTCAAGAAATAAAAGTCAACGTATCCAAAGTCATTCCGTTTTTATTTACTCCATCAAATTTGATAAGCAGAATTCATAATAACGTAGACGTACGTAATCCGTAACACTGTGGCTGTATCTCAAAAAGTTGACCTGATAGAGCAAAATGCATGTGATATTCGGACTCAGAACACCAAAATTAGTCTAAATCAGTTGAGAAACCCCTGACCCTGATCACAGTGGCATTTATTTGAGACCAATACATAGACTTTTGTAGAATCATTCATGCAATGTGACATATGGTCAGCCTTTAATATCTGTATTATGGCTTTCAGTCCATTTAAAAATAATATTCTAATCTTCTGAGGTGTTTGATTTGTGGTTTCTACAAGCTGTGAAGGAACGATCATCATTATAACAAAGAAAGTCTTGAGATATCTCACTCTGCGCCTATTGAGCCTGTCATATGGTAGTTAAATTACAGAAGTAAATGGACTTTTGAACGATCCTTGAATTTTCCGAGTTCCATCTGTGGAGTATCTATCTCTCCTTTAGCTACAGCCCAAAGGCACAAAACATGATTTTGCACAAGTGGAGAAAAGCACAGAATGTATGGCAAATGCAGACTTATTGATACTAGACTTCATATTACATGGTGACGGCTTCATGTGAGACGTTCTCTCCCACAGAACAATACTCATATTCACTTAACTCTTGGCACAGATCACTTTCCTCAGATCTGAGCCTGCGGCCTCCCGGCGTCACATTTCTCCTCTGTTAATCTGCGCGTGCTCCTCGTGGGGCTTGAATCATCCCTCATCAATTTTACATGTCCTCATTTTTGTCCCAAGTTATTTATAGGGAACTATTATGAAAACCTTAACTTACTTTTTGATTACCGAGCGTGCTCCCCAGAGGCTCACAAGGTTTGATGTATTGGTTGATGTATTATTCAGTAATCCTGTAGCCATAAATGACTGTGGCAAGAATTAAGGTTGTGAAGGTCCAGTCTTCTGGCAGACAGATCCTACGAGCCATTAGCAGTCCTTATATTTAAAGTTTTGTGATGTTTGAAGACTTTTTCCACTTGTGTGTGAATGTTTTTTTAATTATTTAAAGGGACTGCATGTAACCTGTACAACTAGTGGTATAATAAAGTCACTACATGTAGCTCCTAAGCACAGATTATAGCTATAAACTTGTCTTGTGTTTTATATATGACTACTTATTTTTCTATTTGGTTTAAATTAAATATGTTTGGTGCTATTTTCTATTTGGAAAATGTCTTAAAAATAATAAACGAATAAAAAGCCACAACCAGCTACATTTCATTGAACAAACTGGCAACCTAAATGAGAGAGAAATATGAGTTGTACATGTTGACCTATTTTGTAACTATTTTGACCCTTTTTTTACAAGTTAACACTGTTGGGAACAAATTAAGGGATCTCTTAATCTTAATGCAAATTTTCTCGAGACAGATATAAAAGAAATAGAAAATGAAAATATTACATACTGTCCCTTTGAGAAATAGATGGGTTCTCTAATCCTTCTTTAGAGGACTTTATACAAAAAGCATGTAGACATATGATAATAACAACTTTAAATGCTATGGTTATGGTTATGGCTGTACATTTATATTTTTTCATTTGCCGTTGTATTTTTCAGTTCAGTCATTTTAGTTCTCCCAACATCACTCCAAGAAAAAGCCATTTAACAAACCCCGCATACAAGAAATGTGTATTGAACAACATAATCTATTTGGCTTGGACGTGTGTTTTGGTGAAGTTTGGCTGCCGCAATTGATTACAAGTCGCACCAGCACCAGTCAATTCATAATAAAGACTTCATGGAGCGGAACAATAGGTTGCGTTCATGATTCAGAAATAATTTTCAGTTGGAGGGCAGGTGCCAATACGGTTTGACACTGTGCATTATGAGGAAGAAGAAAAAGTCTAAATGGTGTCCCCGATACTCGATTAGATTCACAAACCCGCCACATTATATTTACAGTATTTGTCTGAACGTCATTTTTACCGGCATACAGGTTTTTTTGTTTTTATATATATATATTGTTATAATGTCTGTATATCTTTATGAGAAAATAACCACAGTTGACCTGTACTAACAAAGTTTTTATTTTATTTTTTTATTGACAATTTACCAAATTACAGAGGAATTAGCTATAAACTTAGGCTGCGGTCACATGCACAGCCTAAAGTCCGGTTAAAGTGTGCCTGGGCCCACTTTGCGAGCCCATGTGACCGTGGCAACTGAGCTTGGGCACGGTTGCTGCAAGTGGGCCTGAGCACGGTTGAGAGAGGTGGGCCAGAGGACACTTCTAAAGCCCAGATGAGGGGGGTCAGTGTGGCGGGTGGTGGGGAGTGGGGGATGAGGTGTGGTGGGGACTTTTTATTGTGCGTCACATTACGTCTTCCGTTGTGACGGGCATTTTTACACAAGTCTCTCCGGCACTTTCGTATTCTCCGCTTGTGTTAAACCTTTCATAAAAGCCCCGGACCGTGGTCGAGGGGCGCAGGGGTGTGTGTAGCTGCAGGGCCATAAAAAAGTCCTAACCTTTGCTCTCACAGTGATTGCAATAACACTTCAGACATTCAAGAATCAGTCTTTATTTAATCCCCAGAACAACACACACTTGTATCCTGCCTGCTTCCAGTCGCTCTGCTCGTAAGCCACACTTTTCATTCTTTCATTCTCATTCATTAATTTCTCAGCACTGACGCTCGTTACTAAAGAGGCGCGCTCCCACTTCCGGGGCGCACACACGCACACACACACACACACACACACACACACATACACACACACACACACACTCACACACACGTGTGCATACACATGTTACCCACTGAACTGCTGCACTTTGCGTCAGAGCAATGTGGACAAGTGTGAGATGTGTCTTTCCCTAAACAACGCGATCCGTACTCGAGCTGTTAGCTACAGTAGCAGAGTGTAAACAGAAAGAGAAACGGAAATTTAACTGACTTAACTTAAGTGTAAGTGACCTTAACTGATCCAGGACACTTTAACATTCTACAACATGTATGGACATTTATTTGTGTGTGCTTTATATTTTTCATGTGTTTTAACTATTCTCTGACCTGTGTTGGTGATTTCAATGGTTTTGTTAAGTCCTCTGAGATGACTTCTGTTGTGATTTAGGGCTATACAAGAATACATTGTATTGTATTGTATTGTACTTTTGCAGATTTTTACCATCTAAAAAACATTGCCAGGATCAAAAAAATAGTGTCCAAAGCAGACTTGGAGATTCTTATCCATGCTTTTGTCTCCAGTAGGTTAGACTACTGCAATGGCCTGCTCACAGGTCTGTCCAAACAGGCTGTAAAACAGCTGCAGTACATTCAAAATGCAGCAGCTCGAGTCCTGACTGGAACCAGGAAGTACGACCATATTAGTCACAGGCTCTGCTTGTGTACAAGTCTCTCCATGGCCTCCAACCAAAATATATTAGTGACATGTTAGTACCATACGAACCAGCCCGGACTCTGAGGAGCACAGGGACTGGACTCCTGTTAGTGCCCAGAGTCAGAACTAAACATGGGGAGGCTGCTTTTCAGATACATGCTGCTAAAATCTGGAACAATCTTCCTGAAGATGTGAGACAGGCCTCCTCTCTGACAATGTTTAAAACCAAGTTAAAAACAGTTCTGTTTAGCTGTGCATACAACTGAGGGATTTTATATTTTTATCTTTCTTTTTAATGTTCTGTGATTATTTAGGATCTTGTTCAGCACTTTGAGTTGCCTTGTGTATGAATTGTGCTATACAAATAAACTTGCCTTGCCTTGCCTTGCCTACTTAACTCTTAACAACGAGGTCGTCGCTGAAGTTAGTATTAGCGCCACCAGCTGGGCCGAGCGTTGTACTACAGCACAGTTGCTCTGGCACGTTTGCAAAAACTCGTTTATGTGACCGTGGGCAGTCTTCACACTCCTGTGGCGACGATCCGGACCACTCGGCCTTGTTCGCTTGTAAAAAACCTATGTGACCGTGCCCTCACACAATATTTTTGACTTTAACCAGAACAACAGCGCCAGGAAAGCTGCCCTCTACCACAATGTTTAACAATAGGCTTTTTTTAGAATGTTCTGATGTCACATGAAGTTACTCTTGTTTTTGTTTGTTATTTCATATCGCTCTGGGCAACTTCAGGCTTTCAGATATTGTCATTGGTCATGCTCCCCAGCCAAACCGCCTCATGCACTGCCCATTATCCACAAAGCTCTGTATGTTTGTGTCGCTTTGTTCCAAATCCATGTCCAATTCTCTCACGTTTTCCCTCTTCTTCTTCAACCAACCTGCTGATACAAAAGAACACATTGCAATTTACATTCAATTTACATTCAATTTTCACCTGCTGCTGTGCCCTGTGTCTCAGCTGCCGGGGAATTCCTCGTTCTATGTTAGGAATCTCTCAGATGCACAAAGGGCAAACCAATACAAAATGAAATTGACCCTCCACAACATGATTTGAGAACATGTTGCAGCAAGTACAAATGCAGAACCTTGTCAGTCAAAAGCCATTTTCATTAAAGTAGGTGCCTGGGAGCACTTTGTTATGAATAATGCCTCTGAAATGTATGATTTGTAGAATATATATAAGAATTGCTCGGATAGATGTAGCTTTGTTGTTGATGTTGTTGGATTATTTGTAGTTAAGTGTGCAACATTCCTTTTCTTTTTGTATTTTCTTTCTGTATATTCCAGAGAGGACATGTTATCCCCTTCAAACTGCCCAATTGCAACCCAGTATAACATAAAACATGGACATTACTTACTTGCATGTTTTTGTTTTTATCCTGACTTTTCCGCATAATAATTGGATTCTTTTTTGAGCCTATTCAAGTCATTTGCTTGTTTGATTTATTTTAACAAGCACTGTTTCCATTCATTTAGGAGCTATATTTCAATGTTCATGTTTTTCTCACTTCTTTGAATTCCCCATCTCAACGAGTGTGTTGAAATAACATAGTTTTTGCAGCTGCAAACTTGATTATTTTCGGATTGCTGCAAGGCTCTTTGGCTCGGCTGCTTTCATTTCCTTAAAAAAACTTGACATGACTGTTTCAAATATTGAATTACTGCTATACATTTTTTTTTTTTTCAAATGGAAATGGCTCACTCACCATAAAATATTCCTGATTACTTTTTCCCCTATATATTTTAAAATTGTCATATTCAAAGCAAGCGCTGGCAATGCGTCAATTTACATAGACACGATCTGGAATGGCGTCATTGTTCTTTAAGTGGTTTTTTTACCATTAAATAAGGACAGAAGTACCCGGATGTCTGGGCTGTTGTGGAGTCGTGTTATGCCTTCACCATTAGAGTGATGTTTTACTCTTTCCAGACGAGAAGAGGGAGACTGGGGCTTGTGGTTGGTTGACTAAAGTTGGGGTTTTGATTCATGGCCTTGCTCCAATGACTTGTTTGATCCAGGCCCAGCAGGTGTTGTGTATTTGTGGAGGAGCTGCTGCTGTGGCCCCTCTCTCCCTCACACAATCCCTCATTCACACACGGCTAAGACCAGGACTGACTGGGCCACGGCAGTAATCTTCAGCCCGCTTCAGTCTCCTGCTCCAAGTGGCCTGTGTAACTGGTCGACGGAATTGTAGCACAGAAACACACTGTGCAAGGTCTATTGCACAAATATAAGAACACTGTTACGCTTTGTGGAGTAGGGTTTGGAAAAGCTTGATTTGGCAAGTCTGGGGTTTGCGAAGGGCTCCAGTATGTAGGATTTGGACACTTACAAGTGATGTGGAAAGTACATCATTTGACCTTTTACACATACAGATTCATTATTTCCTGATACTATCATTGTTCTTGTTTAAGATGGCAGCATGGTTGGATTTCACAAGATCGGGAAGAAATCCAAATATCAATAATTCATCAACTCTATAGAGATGCAGTACTTTTAAACCACAACATATTCATGTCATAGCCGCTTTCGCTTAAGCACTTGTGTTGTTGGCCTCTGTCACATCTTTTGATCCTGTTTTTCAGACAAAAAAGTGAGAAAGAGAGGAAAAAGTGAGTGTCCTCTCTTTCTCACTAAATGTCAAGAATAAAAGCACGATAAAAATACAGTAACTACATCAGTTTTGAGAACAAGGAAGTCGTAACATTTGATTGGTTAAGTTTCTGTTGTTGCACTCCAGCTTTACCATACACCACACTGTCATAGTGTTATTTTGGCCAATAGGTCTATTGATTAGTTGTGTGACACACAAGCCAATACATTTGGTCTATTTACCATTAAAGTTTGCGTCAGACATCGACCGATGCCACCTGCTGCTACTGCTGTATGTAAGCAGATCTCTTTGTGAACGTGTCTAAAGAGAAGCTTTCTCTCCCTTCTGCAGACGGCTGCTGGAATGTTGTCATTTAGTCGCTATCGGTTTTAGCTTGAAGAATGTGGCTTTCACTCAAGAGTCATTTCAGGCTTTTACTTAAGCAGCAGGGCATTTTTCTTTGAGAAGTTTATCAATACCATACATTTTCTTGAGACATGCAACTGGCTACAAAAATACGGTTTCCTAAAGCCTAAAATGGAGGCTTTACAACAATTTAACTTTTTGTGACATTGGTCATTATTGAGTTATTAATAAAATAACTTTACGCTGGTGATTGTCAGAGGTGTTAAAAGTACTAGTTATAGGCATAAGTTAAAGAACCAGTATAGCAATGAATGTAAAAGTAGTGAAAGTATAACCGTTCTTTAGTGTACATAGTTTACAGTATATGAAATTAATATATAAATATGAGAGTTTTTTAGTCAAAAAAATGTTTTTAGTTGAAAGTCAATATTTATTTGTGACATTCTCTACATTTCTTTTGAATTACTTAAACAACTGATATGTCTCATACTGACAGAGAAGATTAATAAATGTATAACTTTAGCCAAATCTGAATGAGCGCGGCTAACCACAATGGATTAATCAACTTAGAAGCATGACTAACCACAACAAACAAGCCAGTGAAAGAATCCTGTTTGCAATATGTAGTGTTTTCCTCTCCAAAGGAACCAGTCCTTTTAAAATGTGAGATAGTAGGAGGTATAGGAGGAAGCAAAACATTGATAGAAAAGGTAAAGTAAATTATACTGATACCAGATAATAACACTTACAGTAAGTACAGTTTACTTAAGTAGTTTCTTCCCCCCTCTTGTTATTCTTGGCATTACAGATTAAACTTTTCTAAATACCTTTTTTCTTTGCAAACACAGACTGATTGTGACTAGAGGACAAATCTGGGAAAGAGAAGATAGAGCTGCAATAAATATATGAATGAAATATAATAGATCTCCCAACTCTTCTCTGCTTTTCTTTATCTAAAGGCTCCAAATGAAAACGCATTCAAATGAAAGCTATTTTGGATATATGTGCTTTTTGTTTGCTTTGTACAGAAGCGGCTGATCCCAGGTTGAGCTTTAGTGAAGTAGAGGAAGCAGAGCAGATGGCCCTAGGATACATGCAGCAGATGCTGACTGTATGAGCATGTAAGGACAGTGATAAAAACCCAATTTTTGAATAAATGACTTTCAGAAACATTTCCTTTTGGAATATGATTGTAGAAACATATCAGACTGCTGCTTCATGTGTTGAGGAGAGTGAATTATAATCCTTTTCCGTATGACTATTTTTCGTGTTTTAGTTTTGTTTTTAGTAACACCAGCTGGAAATTTCCCAATACTTATTTATGATTTATTTTCATTGAAGTTGAAGTCAAACCAAATCCATCGAATGCATTTATTATAGCGGACAAGAAGAGCTACATGAAACATCTCAGAGGTGCTCATTATTTTTTGCCTTCCCTGCTTCAATTTGTGAACTACAATCTTCAAACTATTTGCTTTCATTGTATATTATTATAATGAAGTTTCACATTATGTTAAAGGCAGAATCAAAACTGAAATAGACCACGCATCATTTCTTCTTAGTCCTACTTAGTCTTAGTATCAAAATGCAAAACAATACCCATGTCAAAAGAACTCGTCACAGTGATACAAAACTGGAATAAAAATTATTTAAAGAATTAGGCTGATTTGAGCATAAGTTTTATTTATATCTCTATGTACAAAATAAGTTACACACAATTCGGCGTCCTCAAATTGTGCACAACGCATTACTGTGTTGTGTAGTTAACATGCATCTTTGTTCAACAATGAATTTTATCTCTACAACTGAAAGATTTTATCTTTACTTCTTTTAATGCACTGTGGTTATTTATGATTTTAATCATTTGTGAGACTTTTTTACTTTGTTTTAAGGTTATTTTACTTGTGTGATTTTATTCTGTTTTTAATATCTCTTGTGATGTTAATGTTTGTTTTTAATCATATTTTTTTATGTATATGTAGATTTTAATGTTCATGATTGAGGCACTCTAATAGTATTACAAATTAAAGCTGCAAGCGGCGATGAAAGCCCTCGCCACTCTCGTGACCGCCTCTCGGGCTTCAATTCCATAAGCATCATACGTTTGTATGATGAAAAAGTAAGCACTATAACCAAAATTTAAATGTCAAATTGGTGGTGAAACTTCAGACCATCATGGCCAACCCCTGTTTGTTCCAGAGCGAGACTCTAACGGTACGTTCACACCGGACTTAACTTCGACTTCAAAAGCGTCAGGTTTGCATTGAAACTGAATGGTGAAGCGCGTCAGGTGAAGCCGAGAGGCCCGGCGTCACTTGGCGCGCGTCAAAAGCTTCAAAATACGTCTCTTTCGGCGTCAAGGGATTTCCCTTGACGCCGAAGGAGACGCGACCGTTACACCGTTATGCTGCTGCTGCTGCTGCTGTTTTATTGTCATTATTGTTATTAACAACATTATTTTTATGAGTAGTAACGTTCTTAATAAGTGAGTAACAAAATCAACGTACACATTCTGTGAAGTAAACATAATTTATTCAATATAAGATGAAGCTGACGATGAGTCTGGCTCAGAGCGAGAGGCGAGAGCGAGGCTCCAGGCGGGCTCTAGGCGGGGAGAGGCGAGTTCTAGGCGGGGAAAAAGCCGAAAGCAAAACTCCTCCGTATGCAGCTCCTCCTCAAGTCTGTGGTGAACCCAAAACACGTTTTGTAGAAACCCCACGATAACGTTGTTTGGCTTTATATAACAACCGTTGTCTTGACTACCGGCAACAGAGAATCTCCTCCTGCTGGCGTCAGGCGCGTCAAGAGCTTCAAGCACCAAGGCGTTCACACTGGACCCAGCGTCAAACAACGCGCGTCAAAAGCTTTTTGAAGCTTTTGGCCTAAACGCGCCTTAAGAGAGTTTAAGAAAAAAATTGCAGAGCCGGTTGAATTAGATCCTCCCATGTGTCAACATTCGTGCATGTCTTCAGGGTCAAGTTGACAGCCAAAAAATGGTCAGGGGTTTCTCAACTGATTTTGACTAATGTTGGTGTTCTGAGTCCGAATATCACATGCATTTTGCTCTATCAGGTCAACTTTTTGAGATACAGCCATAGTGATACGGATTACGTACGTCTACGTTATTATGAATTCTGCTTCTCAAATTTGATGGAGTAAATACAAACTCCATCAAATAAAAATAAAAAAAAATGGAAAAAACGTTTTCTTGAGGAAAACGGAAAAAACGTCAAGGGTTTCTCAGCTGATGATCCGCAGAAATTTGTTTTTTACGCAAAATCGATTTAAAAAAATATTTCTGTAGCAAAAAATCCTGACCTGATTGAGCAAAACCAAGGTCATTTTCGGACTCAGAGCATCAAAATTAGTCTAATTCAGCTGAAAAAATATTTTTTTGTTACCCAGTGTTATATGAAACCAACCAACGCATAAGAATAGCCCTCTCCAATACCTCGTATAGGCTGGGGTGAATAATAATAATGCGTTGGTTTTTTATAGCGCTTTTCAGGATCAGATGTCATTATTCTTTCAATAAATTACTATTGTAGCCACAGCTGCCCTGGAGCACACTGACAGAAACGAGGCAACCAGTATGTACCAATGGCTCCTCCCACCACCACCAACCTTTTTTTTACCAGACGCATTATAGGCAATGTGGGCAAAGTGTCTTGCCTAAGGACACAACTGCAATTTTGCACTTTGCAGCCGCTCCACTGTTCCCATCACAGTACTAACCAGGCCCTGCCCTGCACAGCTTCAGAGGTCTGATGCGATCTGGCTTTCGCATGCAAGTATGACCACAAAATCCACCTTTATCCACAAATGAAAGTTGATTGATTGATTGATTACATTGTCCAGAAATACTACATCAATAAATCATTTAAAAAAAGAAAGAAATCATACTACTGTATGTTTTCCAAATAAAACTGAAAGAATCTAGTTATACGCAGCATTTCTGATCAAGAATGTTTGCTTTTGAGGTAAGAACAAAAAGGTGGTCTTTATAATTCAAGAAACATGCTTTATATTTTGAATTTAGTGAAGGCAGAAGGATATGAGGTGTATACAGAAAGGCACAGGGGTTAAAAGCCTTTATTACCATATGGCAATTCATGGCAATAAAATCCGTCATCAGGGTTTTTTTGGGTTTTTTTTGCCTGAATGACATGTAACACATTGTGACTGCTCTTGATGCAAGCTGATTTCTAAGTTCATTATGGTTTTATGCATATTGTAATAACTTGAATTATTCATTTTTGCCATGCATAAATTAAATATTGGGGTGAAGTTGATACACAGCCGTGGATTGTGACAGATTTTGGCCCCGTTTGGATGTAGTTGGAAGTTTCTCACTCTGTCCAGCTGGGCGATAATTACTGACAGGGGTTAAGTTGCTAATTAGAGACACAACTCAGTGCTTCTTGGCAAAGCTCCGTGCACATTGTCGGAAGTCCGTAATGGCCTAATTTATTATGGACATAAACACCAATTACTGATATGAATGTATGTAGTGGTATGCCAAGAAATTAGTGGAAAGTAAATTCACACGGCCGATTGAAAGACCATACAGTAACAGTAGACCTGTTGAAATTTACATTAAGTAATCTATTTTGTGTGGAATATTTTGTGACAAAACAAGAAAGAAGACTATATTATATGAGTATTATATGCCCGGATTAGGCCCCAAAATGGCGTCTCCGCAGGGAGGCATGTCTACATGTTTACTTTGGGTACTGTCATGTGGCTGGAATGAATCATGGATTCATCTATTTGTATGTGATCAGTAGAATCATTTTCTATCATTTACAAAATGATTTTTGTGCGTGATTACTGCATGTTGGCAATTTTGCATCATGTACTTATGTACATTCAACGCATGGAAGCTTGGAAATCAATCTGCTTTCTCTTAGCTCTCCTCTTTTTGTGCTTTCTTCAAACTGCATACATCAATTCATAACATTTCTCCATACATACTTAAGTTCACACCACATAGGTTTGTAGGTGAAAAAAAAAACACTTTACTTCCCTGAAGCTGCCATTAGTTACCACCAATAAGTTGTTCATATCTGCAGAAAAAATGAGAGATCCTAGTTACTGTATATCCTCAGTTGTGTTCATAAAATATTACATTTATCTGCAGTGCAATCACACATTATGTTGTCCCGGCAATTGTGTGGGGGCAGCTTTCCTGGCATCAAACTCCTATCATCAAACAAATGCAGTGATGCAGAGGACCGGACACTAGGCCATGTAACTGTAAGAGGCCTCATTACCTCTGGCAGAACAGTGCATGGTAGGACTGCTCATGCATTGATTTAACCCCTGTACCTTCTTGTCATATGCAAACCACTGTGACAGCCTGATGTCCATTTCGGATGTAACCTTATACCATGTGGACCTCAGTTACTGGAAGCTTTCATAAATAAATAAGTTCTGTTTTGATGTCTATGCTATCTTAAGTGAATGTCAGGAAGATGTGAATCCACAGGGGAGGTTTGAAGAGCCTGACTAGTGTCCCTCTTCACATAGCCTCCTAAAATGCACTTTATTATAGGCCAAGCAGGCGTGGGCTCATATTCCTGCTGGACATTGTTGTAAAAGTGGAACAAGCTGCACTATTTTCCATAAGCTTTTAATACAGTTGGAAATCTCTTAAGCTCTGTGATGTGCATTTCTTATATCTCATAATTTACTATTGTGTCAATCACTCCTTATGTCGAGGGCGTTCTTGAGTATTGTTTGGTTCTGCAATGCAATGTCATTGATGGGCTAGCATCCTAACTCCAATCAAAAGGCTACTACTTAGGCTATATCCACACGAAGACAAAACGCTTATAATTTCAGAAACTTTTTCTGTAAACACGGAGTTAGCTCAGTAAATGTGTGCGTCCATATGAATGTAGTCAATACGCCTGAAAACGCTGTGAAACTATGCCAGACCTGTTGGTGGCGCTGTGACGCAATGACGGGATCAAGCCCAAACTTCCGTGACGGGAACTGGGCATGCGCAGAATTTTGTAAACAGACAACATGGCGAGTGGGCGAGCTGGTACTACATTAGTATGGACGGACGATGAGGTTGAACTGTTGCTTCGGGTCACACTGGATTACAAAACCAACAAGCTACATTGTTGTTGTCATTATTTTCTGAGTGCGGCGCATGCGTGCTTTAACAAGAGGCGGGGCGATGACGCAAGCGTCTCAGATACATTGCGGAGAGGCAGTAACCACGGAGCGGCATATACGGAGTTTTGAAATCTTTCCACTCTGGGACCTAGTTTCAAAAATGTTCGTTTACACCCCCCCAAAACGCCGGCCTCGTATGGACGATACACTGGATTGATAAAGTATTTTTGCGTTTAGGCCTGAGCTTGACTTCGTGTGGACAGGGCCTTAATCTGTACGGATCTATAGGGTGCATTTTGGGTAGTTATGCATAATCGTGAGGGAACAATATTGTAGACTATAGATCTATTGCTTGTCCAAAGTTCGCAGACTGTACTGCTCTCCTGAGTGGGAATAATATATATATATATATATATATATATATATATAAATTATTCCCATATTATGCGTTGCCGACGCATGATCCGGTGTAAGGTGCTTCCCTAATATATATATATATATATATATATATATATATATATATATATATATATATATATATATATATATATATATATATATATATATATATATACTGTATATACTGTATATATTTAATTAGGGAAGCACCGATACCGATAAAGATATACTCGGCCTATGGTCGGTGCCTTCACACCGGATCATGCATTGCGTCGGCTTTCACGCGCATTTGAGCGTGGAAATTCATGTGTGTCTCAGAATGCACGCACAGACTGCACGGCAAAGGCGAGGGGGAGGTGCAGGAGCGGAAAATCGACGCACGCAGGAGACACATTTTGCTGAGCGTTTCCTCAGACGCTTGTGCAGTGACCAATCAGAGAGCCGCAAAGTGGTCAAAGTGGTCTGAGCGAGCAGACTGAACATACTGGAAACAGCCAAAACAGGAGCTACACCAGGACTAAAACCAGGGTTGACAATGGGGGACATAGTGCATATGCGTTTTCAACTGCTTCGAGCGTGTTCACCAATGCGGAAGTACTGTTTAATAATAAAACAAACGTAAGCCGCACCTCCGTAAACACATTCTGCTGGTATATAAAGTCTCAAGAAGTTCTCTGGCCACAGAGACCATGCAGAGCTGCATTATTGGAGAAGAACATTTAACAAAAAGCCGCTAGCTTAACTCCGTTAGCATCAAAGCCTGCCCGCCACTTCCGCCACTTCCGGCGCGCGCCACCGCAGGCCAGGACTTCTGGTGTGAAGACCCCTGCGTCTGAAAACTAGAGAATGTGCGTCTGGTGTGCGAGGCGTCAGCGTTCCAGCCTTGGCGGTGTGAAAGCAGCTTTAACAAGAGGGCAAGATCTATGGAGAGGCCCAATCATTTCAAAATAACATAATAGACACACAATCCAGCCAGTTATATGTTGTATGGAGAATGTCATAGTGCCATAGAGTGTACCGCTATGTTATCTACATTCTTTGACAGGAGTTGGAATGAAATACTATGCAGCTTCAGGGTCCTATTTTCCACATCCCCTGGTTGGACATCAAACCTCTGAAATGTCACCAGATTTCCATTCTCTGACATATTGGGTCTGACCGGTTAGGGCAGCTATATATTATCAATAGTGTATTGAAATATGTCCCGGGTGAAGGTGGCAGTCACTCTCTCTGCAACTCCGCTCCTCAGCTTTCCACAGAATCTCATGCATCATTTAAAGCAGTGTGAACGTACGGGCCGCCAGCCAGCTGTAATTTTGAGTTTAGCATTCACTTAAGAGTTGGCAGTGAGTAATTGGCATGTCATGTTTTTATGTCTAAACGGCATCAGAGGAAAACTGACATGAGGAAAGCTTTAGTGAAAAGTAGTGATTGTTCTGGCACTGCTGACCCAGCTGCCTTTTCCTTCACACTCAACCGTCTGACATTGGCAGTTTTCCCCCATTCCATTCACACTTTTGGTTTGTCAAAATGTGTCAAACTGTCCATGATTTATCTGCTAAACATCAAATGCGTTGCTCAACTTCAACTGTTAAGTTTTAGGCACACTTAATTGTTCTCATAGGGAAATTTGCAAAGCTTCAGAATAAGGAACACTGTCAGTAGCCGAGACCCATCTCCAGATGTTGATGCTCGCCTTGGTCAGCACTACTTGAGGATTTAAACTATGGTGCATGTTTTTGGTTAATTTTTTTCAACCATTTTGTCCCTTGATAATATCTTCACTAAAGTTGTGAACTGTGTTTCTGGTTGACAAGCTCTACCTCTTTGATACGACGTCAGAACAGGGCCTTTCTGAGTGGAGTTTACATGTTCTCCCTGTGTCTACGTAGGCTGTGGGACGACGGGTGGAAATTAGCCCAAAGCTACAATCTGGAGTGATGTGTTCATTAACATGTACTGTCCCAACTAAATGAATAACCAACAAACATTAAACAGTGTGAAGAAGATGACATAGTCTGGGATCGCGTCTTTCATTCAGACAGAAGACATGTTTTATTGTCGATGGTAGAGACAGCACGAACAAAACACACAATAACAGATACAAGAGAATGCAAGTGTATTATACAGAGCGGAGGCATGGAGACCTCCAATCAGCAGCTTCCACGGTGTGCTTGTAGCTTGGCCTTCAGATAGACAAAACAAGAGAAAAGTACTGGCTTCTGCACATTGATAGAATGATGAGTTTAACTTTAACAAAAGTTGCTTCAAAGTGTTATGAAATCTCACATTCCCCCCTCTGGTCATACATTCACGTGTGACCATCAGGATCGATAAACAGCAACATAACATCATGACTCAATACTTAAACTCGGTACTTCACTCGGTACTTCAAAAAACTCAGAACTCGGAATACTTCAAAAACTCATAAAACTCATAAAACATGTTCAGATCTTTCATAAAACTTGTCAACAATCTTCAGTAAAATACCAAACTTCATCAGTCAATGGTGGTTCCAGATATTGCTTTGAAAACAGTCTCTCCCACTTCTCTGTGTTGGTTTCTTCAGGCTGCATTTGTGTCGAGCCATGAATTCTTCTGTGACGTGTCTTTCAATCACACGTTTCAGCTTCAGTGTCCAGATTCAGCAATTCAATTCAGTCCAAATGATGTCCAAATTCAGAAATCCAGATTGTTCCAAATTATGTCCAAATTGTGTAATCCAATTGTTCCAAATCATGTCCATGCAAAAGAGGACGATGGTGTTTTCCATGTCTCAGCAGCTCACAGCCTGAGTGGAATCAGGGGCTGTGCAGATTGTCCATGTGTGCTGGTCCAGATGCATTGTTTCTCTTGAGGTTTTTCAGTTTTGGCTTAAAAAAAAACACTTTTTGTGTAAAAAAAAGTAGTCTTCTGTTCTCTAGATGTTACAGACAATGCCCGCATTCTCCACCACCTGAAGAAGATGACATAGTCTGGGATCGCGTCTTTCATTCAGACAGAAGACATGTTTTATTGTCGATGGTAGAGACAGCACGAACAAAACACACGATAACAGATACAAGAGAATGCAAGTGTATTATACAGAGCGGAGGCATGGAGACCTCCAATCAGCAGCTTCCACGGTGTGCTTGTAGCTTGGCCTTCAGATAGACAAAACAAGGGAAAAGTACTGGCTTCTGCACATTGATAGAATGATGAGTTTAACTTTAACAAAAGTTGCTTCAAAGTGTTATGAAATCTCACAAGTGTTTCCTTTCATTGTTCACCTGTATGTATTCACCTGCTGGCCTCTGGAACGTTAAAGTTTTTATGTGGAACAAGGGAAAGGAACCATGGACACTAGCAGCTTCTCATTCTAATTCTATTTCTAAACATATTTATGTGTCATTATTATTTGAATAGCTCTGTCACTGGCCAATGTCTCTATAAATGTGCAGATAGAATACAGACATTACTACATTAGCTGTTGGAGATTTTGATTTGTCACTTTGAAATGAGTAATTTTATACAATTGAATAGTCCTTGTTTGTTTAAGACTCTTTATTGTGTTCTATCCTTTTTATCACACATAGGCCCTGTCCACACGAAGTCAAGCTCAGGCCTAAACGCAAAAATACTTTATCAATCCAGTGTATCGTCCATACGAGGCCGGCGTTTTGGGGGGGTGTAAACGAACATTTTTGAAACTAGGTCCCAGAGTGGAAAGATTTCAAAACTCCGTATATGCCGCTCCGTGGTTACTGCCTCTCCGCAATGTATCTGAGACGCTTGCGTCATCGCCCCGCCTCTTGTTAAAGCACGCATGCGCCGCACTCAGAAAATAATGACAACAACAATGTAGCTTGTTGGTTTTGTAATCCAGTGCGACCCGAAGCAACAGTTCAACCTCATCGTCCGTCCATACTAATGTAGTACCAGCTCGCCCACTCGCCATGTTGTCTGTTTACAAAATTCTGCGCATGCCCAGTTCCCGTCACGGAAGTTTGGGCTTGATCCCGTCATTACGTCACAGCGCCACCAACAGGTCTGGCATAGTTTCACAGTGTTTTCAGGCGTATTGACTACATTCATATGGACGCACACATTTACTGAGCTAACTCCGTGTTTACAGAAAAAGTTTCTGAAATTATAAGCGTTTTGTCTTCGTGTGGATATAGCCTTAGTTTTATGCATTTGAAGTCAGTCATTCATCTCATTTTATACAGTGTTGATTCAATAAGTTCACAGATACAAGATCACCTGGTTTGGTAGTTTCCTGTCAAATAAAAAAAAAAAAACAATCATTATAGCAAGAAATAAAGGAAATGTGTGCCCTCCTGCTGCTGACCCACAGGAGTTTTATTTGGGAGGACAGGGCCATGCTGTGCCGTGAATATGAAATATACCGAGCCCTGGGAGGAGGTACAGGGTGTTACTTATGTGTTTTATATGTTGAACAATGACAAAGGATGTGAGAAATGCAAGGAAGTATATTGTACTTTCCCACTCATTTGTCTAGGGAAATGGTGCTGTTTTTATTTGTTTCCGGTTGTGTATCAGTCCAAACCATCTTTCTTCTAAATGAGATAAATAAAGTAACCTTAACTTTTTGGCATTTTGCGACTTCAAGTGTCAAACACATTATGAAAGTCATTTGTTCTGCTATCATTATCTTGTCAGCATTTTGCAAGCTATGTCCAATTGATCATCCCTTCACTTACAATCAAACCCACAATAGATTATTCAACAAACTGCAGTTTTTTTTTAATTGTAAAACATTTTGCAACGATACACCTCTTTGACAAAACTTCTGTAGGAAGATACTGCTTTTACATTGGTTTTTGAAGTATTCTTTACAGCTCTCGATGCCATCTCGCCTCCTGTCATGTGGACGGTGTGAAGGAAAGACTAAAGTTCCCATGTCTTTTACTAGAGTTTGTTTGCAGCAAGGTTGTCCAGGGTTTCATTCCTGGGCTAGATTATTTCTTGTGGAGTTTGCATGTTCTCCCCATGTGCTCTTTTTTCCCCTACTTCTAAAAACATGTTAAAACAAGTCACGGTGATTGGAGACCCAGAGTTTCTTTTTGCTACTATTTACTGGTGTTGAACATATTCAGAACGACTTCTGGAGGCAAAAGAAGAACGATATTTAGTGATGCCTCCTACCAAAATACAGTCGGCGGGTGGTGCCCAACTCCTTTTCTGCCGATCACTGAGCGGCACAAACAGGAAGCCAAGGAGATTGCTTTGTCCACCATGGATGCAGTGAAGTTAGTTGTTACTCACCGAACCTGTTACCAATGGAAAGGTTGAGTCATCTTTTGGTTATATTAGTTCTAGGGACCTCAAATCTTGTTTTATAACCTTTATGCATTAATTAAGCAAGTTATCGTGATTTCACTTTACATGTTTTGCTATATGTGACTTGAGGGTTGACACATGGGGTGGGGTGACATATTTGGAAATCAAATTAATGCTGCTCGACATAGAAGCTTGGGTAGAGACTGTCCACTCACCGCCTCGCCCAGACAAAGCTGCTTATCCGTGGGTCACACGCCTCCACCACCACAGCCATAATGATGTATGCTACCAATTGACTCTCTCCTGTTCAGCCGGTTGTAAATATGATGCAGGGAGAAAGCCACTTTGATGTTTCATGCGCTGTTGTAATTGACTTCTCTGGTGCCTCTTTACTCTGAACTCTGACTGATCAGAACTGGAAGTCGCCTTCAGCAACATTGTCCTTTGTTTGTGTAATTAACCCAACAGAGAAAAGGTGTTAACTGGTTGGCCCCCAAGTTCACAGCCTGGGTGAATAGTCTACAATCTAAAGCAAGAGTCTATTATGGTCTGCTCTCAATTTCATATTTCTTCACAGCAGACAAAGAGTGTATAACTGCTCTCTGTAACCCTGAGTTTAATGCACATTTTGAAGCATTGCATAAGCAACATGAGATATTCGGCAAGACACCTGAACGCAAATACATGTATATGCACAAGTGCTGTTGTTTGTAAGTCGTTGTAGTTGCTTGTATATTTTGGCAGGATTGTGCAACAATTACTGGATGGTTTTAACTAAAAGACCACATTCAATTTTTGAGCATGGGCTCAGCAAGAGAATGTCATATTTTATATTTATTAGAATAGGGCGACAGTAGCGCATTGGCCTTTGAGCCAGAGGGTTGTGGGTTGGAGCCCGACTTTCACCATCGACTCTGCACTGTCTGCTGTCGTTGTGTCCTTGGCAAGACACTTAACGCCTGGGAAGACCAGCCACAGTGGGGCGGCTGCGGCTGTAAAGTGCCAAACTGCCGTTGTGTCCTTAGGCAAGACACTTCACCCCCATTGCCAAGAATGAGTCTGGTGTGTGTGTGAATGGTTGGTGGTGGTCAGAGGGGCCGATGGCACACACTGATTGCCTCGCTTCTGTCAGTGTGCCCCAGGGCAGCTGTGGCTACAGTAGTAGTTTATCACCACCGTGTATGGAGTGAAAGAATAATGACATGTGAAGCGTCTTTGAGTGTCCAAAAATGCACTATATAAAACTGATGCATTTTTTAAAATGTATTTGTATTATCATTTACATGAGACAAGCATGTGGCTCCATATCCTAACAAAAGATTTGAGCAAAAAGCCTTGTGTAATGAGTTTGAACTATTCATTTCAAAGTTAATTATGGACCTTTATTTGGAAAATAAGCCTTGAAAAAGTATACTAGAGTATACTAGCTTGACGCAGAGAAGTAGAGTGTGAACCAGTTTAACGGACAGGGTGATGAGTGACCAGTTTTTTAAAGACAGGGTGAAGAGTGAATCTGATGCAGGTGTGAAAGCCCCCGTCACACACTAGCCCTGAGCAAGGGAGACAGAGCGAAAAACACAAATCTTACAGTTCTAACCTTAGAAGAGCAATACCTGTTTCAGCAAGATTTTTTTCAGTTTAAATGTCTAGCACCGCCCTCCAACTCGCTCACAGGCTTCTCCTTTTGAGAAACCCTCCACTCTCCCCTATGCTCTCTTCTCATGGGGCCATCTAGTTTTATTTGTGATCTGATACATATGCAAACATTAGCAATAGCACAACATCCTGTAAGATGTACAACAATCACTGATGAAATGGTACGAAAGCAACGAACTGCTAACAATATATACAGTACAATAATTTAAAGATTACCGCTAGTTTCGCGTCCAAATGTAGTCCACGGCGGTCCCGCACCCGCAGGTCTCTCCAGTGAGGATACAATATAAGCTTCCGTTCTTGATTTCTTCTTTGATAAGTTTTTCGCTTTAGTTCCCTCTTCTCTTCCTCACTGTTGCGTCATTTGGGCTGTTTTGCTGTGTACGCAGTTACAGCCAGAGGAAGTAAAGCCATTTTCTGCCGCCATGCTGCTGTGTTTACCAGCACTGCAGACGCTAGAGCAGGGATGTCAAAGTTAAATACATCAGAGGGCCAAAACAACAAATTTTCTACAAGCCGAGGGCCAGACTGGTTCAGTGTTTATTAAAACAAATTAAGATTGCATATAATTGAACCTAGACCTAACACGCTGTGCCATATTTTATCAAAAACAAACTTCCTTCATAGACAAAATGTTCTTAACATTAAATTAATAATCTAATATGTTCTTATGGCTCTGTGCGACCGGTTCTAATACTAATAAAAAATCATCCCAGGGGCCAAAATTATTTCTTCACGGGCCGGATTTTGCCCCCGGGCCTTGACTTTGACACCTATGCGCTAGAGGATGCAGCCTGTTTGTAAGAGCACCGCTCCTCGTTCTGTGAGTGGAGAGGAGGCGCATCACGCCAAGTCTCTACTCAGCACTTTTTACGGCCTGAATTCATACAGAACCTGAATCAATGAGCTCAAGTTTTAAATTAAATTACAGATTTTAATACAACTTGTATGTACTATTACGCATTTTTATGAACTCATTAGAAAATAAATCAGGTTTAGTTCCCAATCCTAAATCCTAAATCCTAAATTTAACCCGACGGTAAAATAGCCTTTTGTCAAGATTAAAATGCAAGAAAAGCCACCAATGCAAATTTAGCAGTGAGTCAGTTGGACATAATTGCCCAGATGCTGAGATAAATGAGGACAAATTACAAGAAGGGCAGATTGACAACAAGATAATGACTAAATGTTACTTTTGACCCTATTTTCCTATATGTGATATTAGGCACACAATAAAAGAAAAAAAAACTTGAAGGAACTGCCACAGAAAAGCAGTACTTGTGCTCCGAAAAAAAATCTACCAGTACCGGTGTGAGCTCAACACATTTGGCATTGGAAGGGATAGACCTAGATAGATCTAAGTTCAGCCAAGTGAATGTGTCCAAATCACTCTTCAACTTAATGAAAGGTAACACAAATCCTTTTATCACATTTTGATCAATTTAAAAGTCAGAACATTTTGTGTTTTCACTCCTTTTGAAACGAAGCCAAGCGCCACATGACAAACAGAAGGCTTTTTGTTTTCTTATTACTTTTAATGAAATTTGATACAGCGAATCAAGGAGCTGCACAATCAGATTATTTATTCATTCATCTCCTCTGTCTGCAGTCTTGTGATTTATGTTTGATTTAATTACTCTAATAAAACAGCCCCAGATCATGTTACATGTGATTGCTAAACAGTTTACCATTTTGAAATACAATCATCTGTCAAATGAGGTCAAACTGTGATCCTGTTAGTGCATATATATCACTTTTGCAATATAAAGTGTGTAACTCTATCACAGACACTGCCTTGAGCAATGAAGAAATGAGATTATCACTTAAAGAGGACAGGCTCCGGTCGCATGTTTCTGATTACAGTTTGGAAACAGAGCTTGAGGGTGAACATTCTGACTTTTGACTGCTCTCTTTGGGTTCATGCGCAAAATAAAGTTATGTCCATAACTTCTGTTCTGTTATTTCAACTTCACAGCTCAGATTACACAAAGAACTCACCCTAAAAACCAACACCATTCATCATTCACACTACTGCGTAAACACGTGCACAACACAAAGCCATTTATTACATTTCGGTGACAAGTATGTTTAATGTTTATACACCGGCAATCAATCTTTTATTTTCTGTTTTTCTTGGGACTTGTGAACAAAGAGAGGGCTCTTGTCTTATACATGGAAATAGCAACAATACTAGATTGTGAGAAAAAGTTGTGCATGTTGATCAGAATATTTATTGAAACTCCAGTCCAGTCTTAAGATACAGTATGGACTGGATATTCAAAATGGGCACCACCTGTGCACATGCAGTAAATCACTAGATGAGACACAGAAACAGAACCTACACTCCAAATACTGCCATGACTTGGGTCAACAACAACAAAACAGAAATTATCAACAGTACTTTTTCATCTTGAGAATGTATAAATATGAGTTTGAAACAATAGCTGCTGAAAGCCAATTTATCTCTTGCTGATTTAAGTAAGTAATTAAGTTTATTTTATTCATATAGCACCTTTTACAGACCAGAGTCACATAGAGCTTTTCAATGGTTGTAGGCATTTGTCTTACTCCACACAGAAAAGGGAGTGAGGAGATGTCATGAGGTCGCACTCCTTCCTGTGTGTGTTGCACATATATGGTCCATCGAGGGTCTTGTTCACGATGAGAAAGGATTGAATGTGAGACAGATGGATGGGTGCAGCATGTGCAGCGTGTGCAGTGATGCGGTCGCTGTATCAGACTGTTGTGTTGAAGACGGAGCTCAACCGAAAAGCAAAGCTCTCGATTTATTGCTCACTCCACGTTCCTTCCCTCACCCTCATGAAAAGGACGAGATTGCGGGTACAAGCTGTTGGAATTAGTTTTCTCCACAGTGTGGCTGGGCGCTCCTTTAGAGGTAGGCCCCGAGATGAGCTGGTGAAAGAAATTGGATGATAGATTCTTTTTTCCAAAATTCAAATATTTGTTTATGTATTTATTGTTTAGATTTCTAATTTGAGTGAGAAGGGGGTCACCAAAGTAGTCGACAAGTGTGTAGGACAACAGCTGGCTTGGTTTTGAAGTAAATTAATTGATTTGATTTGAAAACAATCCAATTCAATGCAATAAAATCCCAATGGGGTCGTCTGCCATGAAATACACTGCACCTTTAAGAAAGAAAAAATCCCTCCTACCCTTCTTATCTGTCCATCTTTGTTGTCAGCGGTGGGTTTTGTGGAGTGCTGCAGCAGACAGTGCCATATCAGCACGTTTGTCCAAATACATGAGGATCTCCTTGTATTAATATTAAACAGCCCTCTTAAGTTACTGTTCGCTTTAAGTTTCTGCATTACAGGGCCCCATTGGCACACCGCAAGTCTGTGAAATACAACCTTGGGCCCAGATACTGTCTGTTTATTTGATCTAGTTTCTGCATTACCTAAAACTCTTCAAGGCTCATTATGTGAGTGGTCGGTAGGATCCACGAGAAGCCAGATAGCCCCTGCTGAAATCTGCAAGCGCACATGCAAATTGCATTGGTGTTGTGTTTTTAATGTTCATCATCGTGAGCTGCCGGCTTGTTTGTTCTGTTCTGCTGAGACTTGACGTGGGCCTTGATGGCATGTAATCATTTAGCCTGTGTTTTTCAGCACGCAGTCACCAGCGCATCACAACAACATGGTTTCAAATAAGTGACTGTAAGACTGTTTCTATCTCTGAACCTTAACACCAGATCAGAGCTATTTTGATTTTTGTTGTCTGCTTGTTATACAAAGGCAAGAGAAACAAAAGAAAAACATAAATTGTATTAGTGGTGGTGGATGGGAATTATAGCTCACAAAGAACTTGGGATTGGGAATGTCAAAAAAGGTGTCCCGAATTAGTTTGCAATAGGTTTTGATACATGCGACAATCTGTCATCTACAGAGTCTGCAGCTTGCGTATGAAAGACATGGTTCTACGTCATGGTGCTCCGCCCCTTATAGGCTACACTAAGGGGCTACGCACCATTCGTAGAACTTAAGTTATATTAGGGTTAGGGTTAACTACCAACCCTAACCCTCGATCTAGAGCCTGAGTCTTGGATCTTTCGCCTGTCCATCCATGGGAGCGGATCCCCGAGGTAGAGAGAGATCATTCAGGAAATGTTAGGACCATTATGGACATCCATCCATCCATTTTCTACCCTTTAATCCATTTCTGGGTCAGGGGGGTGGCAGTCAGAGATGCCACCCAAGTCTCATAGCACCAGCCCCTCACTGACCCTCTGCAGGTGGTGAGTCCACAGGAGGACGGCTGCTCTCTGAGTGTGAGCATAGCCTTGATCTTTCAGTGGGGGCTTTGGGTAAAGTGGGGTTAAGTGTCTTGCCCAAGGACACAACGACAGCAGTCATCAGTGGGAGTCGGTGGAGAAGGTGCAGAGGTGGGAATTGAACCCATGACTTTCAGGCCTGAAGGCCAATGCTCTACCAACTGAGCTACTGTCGCCCCATTATGGACATATGTTGACATTTAAAGAGATTGGTCATACTATGGGCCAGCCACTCCAATGTGTTTGTCTTTATAGCATTTCCTGTGTTTGAACTGTTTGATTCTCCAATCTGTTGTGAGTAATCAACAACTTTGTAAAATCCTCTGAAGACGACTGCTCAAATTGGAATTTTTGAATCCACTAAATCACTTAACACTGGGGTTTATTTATCAATTCAGCTGCTAAACCATGGGAGCAAAGTGAAAAAGTGTTTGCAATTGTTGTAACTATGTAACTATTTCCCTACTTTCTAAACTGTTTGATTCTTCTACTAGTTTTCAAATGTATGTATTCTGGGCCTCTACTACATCTTTAGATCAGGTTTTTAGTGAACAGAAGAGCACCAGCGCTCTCTCAGCCAATCAGCTTTCAGTTTGTAAAAGATTAAATGGTTTCTAATAACACAAAGACACATAATTCTCTCTATCTGGTCTCTCTCTTTGGTCTTTCTCTGGTCTAACTCTGCTCTGTCTCCGGTCTCTCTGGTGTGTCTCTGATCACTTTCGCTGTTCTCTCTCTCTGGTCTCTCTCTGATTTCTCTGCCTGGTGTCTCTGGTCTCTCTGTTCTGTCTTTTATCTAGTTCTCTGTTCTCTCTGTCTGGTGTGTCTCTGCTCTCTCTCTGGTCTGTCTCTGATCTCTTTCTCTGGTCTCTCTCTCTCTGCTCTTTCTCTCTCTGGTCTCTCTCTGGTCTTTCTATGAATCTGTCTGTTGTCTCTTTATTTTGTCTCTGGTCTTTCTCTGCTCTATCTCTCCGGTCTTTCTGTCTGGTGTCTCCCTGCTCTCTCTCTGGTCTTTCTCGGATTTCTCTGTCTGGTGTCTCTGTCTAGTCTCTATTTGGTCTCTCTTTTTTCTGTCTCTGATCTCTCTCTCTGGTCTCCAATGGTGTAGGTTTGGTTCCAATCTTGGTGGGGACATTCACTACGACCTGAGTTTACACCCATTGACACGGGGTCCAGAGTTTCTTCCCCAGAATTTGTTGTGTAATCACACACTATATTTGCAATAGTGTGTTGCCTTCTACCACCAACAAAACCAAATAAATACTTTCAACCTCACCTGAAGCCCTGAAGGTCCAGCCACTTCCTCATCCTCTACCAGTACTGCACATTCCCTGTTTGTCTGACTTTCCTTTATGGTATTAATAAAAACACACATTCTACATTGAATAAAATGAAACCTAGGCATGGTACACCAGTCGCTAAATATCTCATGAAACTAGAATTGGTTGATGGGTCTAAGATTTTAACTGCTTAATCCTAACCTCACCTGGAGTCCTGTCTTGTCCTTGTCTTTATCTCCTTCTTGAATTTCCATTATATCTCTCAGAGTGTCCTATATTTAGTAAAAGATTTCAGACAACACTTTTTGCATCATTATAGTAGTAAAATATGTTGTAATTGGCATAGGTAATTTCCAACCAAATGATGTTCTTTAACTTTAGTATGATTCTATACTGACTTAAACCTAATCCAAATCTACATAATAGCCCTCACCTGAGGCTCTAGGAACTGCTCTCGATACTTGAAATAAATCATGCTCTGATCTTTCAATTTCCTATAATAAATAAAAACAGAGGAGAAAATATTGAATTAGAATCTACAGTGAGTAGCTCACTACATTGTTTGACATATACGATCAATCTCTAAAAACAATTCATAGTCCCATGCATACCTACAAAATTCCAACCTCACCTGCTGCACTGAAGGGCCTGTTGCTTCTACCTCAACATTCCCTATATTGTTCTCTCTTGGTGGTTGAGTTTCCTATGTATGTTAACAGAAGATTAATCATCACAATTCATAATTTGCTATTACTTGTGCTTTCTCTTACTTACTTTCCAACTGTTAAAAAAGCTCCTGATATCTTTTATCTTTTTTTGTGGAGGTGGCATTTTTTCTAAATTATATAAGAAGGTATAGACAATCAAAAACAGACATTCATATACATGAACTGCAGAATCATTTATATAACTTGGCCAATGTCAAAAGTTACATAGTATTTCTCAATACAATGAGTTAACAAGAGTTTGGCAATAAGTAACAGTGTGGATTTTTCTATATTTTCTTTTTTTTATTCCACTCTCAACCCAAAAAGGCAAGTAATGACTCACAGGGCTCTCAAGTATGCAAAATAAAAACTTAAATGACCTGTTGTGGTGTGTTTTGCGCACAACCAGCATGCATCGTTAACGCAATGGAAAATTTAGGTATCCAAGCTTTAATTTCGGGAGCGCTGGTTGCGCTTTGGGAAGAGTCAGGGGAGAGACATGTCAGAGACACAGGGGAGAAACGGGGGAGATACGAGGGAGACCCGCACTTGCAACATGGTTCTGTCTGCATATGGTCCGAGCTCGGTACCATGTTAGAGCTGTGCTTTCACTGAGCGCCGCGGCTGGGGAGGAGGAGGCGCGACGTGTGCACAAACCGAAGACATGTGTCCCGGACCGTCCGGGTCACGGGACATCATGTCATTTTGGTGGGGACTTTTTAGTCCTCACCAAATATTGGTGGGGACATGTCCCCATGGTCCCCACGCAAACCTACGCCCTTGCTGGTCTCTCTCTGCTCTATCTCTCTGCTTGTTCTTCTGGTGTCTGTCTGGTCTCTCTCTGGTCTCTCTCCCGGTCTCTCTCTCTCTGGTCTCTCTCTCCGTTCTCTCTGGTCTCTCTCTCTCTGGTCTCTCTCTGATCTCTCTGTAAACTTTCTGGACGTTGCTCGCCTTTCCAAATGATCATGCTACACTGATAATTCCTGATAATTTTCAAGCTGACTCAGTGTTCACGATCCTCTGTCCAAATCTGAGGCTTAACCTGCCCTCACTGCGTAACACTCAGATATTTCCAACCGACTCAAAATGTGATTTCCGTAGTTACTGGTGCAACTATAGCGTCTCTGGCTTGTGCTCTGCAGCTGTTTCAAAACACAGGGGACAAGAGCAGTTATCCTCAGGTTTCTATCATGAGACCGTAGAGCCGCCGTAAGAAATGGGCACCCAGCGGTAAAGGGAATGAGAAATGGTCTTCATGGATAAGGCGCAATGCACAAGAAAAATGAAACCCGGCGAAAGGTTAAACAGGCCAAAGAAATGTCATCAAAATGCCACTTAAACATGATTTGGCCTTTTGGATTCTTTCATCACATCAAACTTTGTGCCAGCAGTGTGGAGAGAATATGAGAGAAAACGCCGCACAGGCCTCTGAAAAGGTCAATCACGATTTGTTTTGAAGTAAAATCTCTGCTTTAAGATAAGGCACAGGGGAATAATTATATGCATCGCCTACACATCTGTATATTCAAAGTTTGCTCTAATTTTATCAGTTTATCAAAAACTTGGATTATTGTGTTTATAAAAGATTGACAGGCAGTTATGTGTTTATTAGAGGATAAGTAAATGATCATGTGCCTCTTGTCTTCTTGTATTTTGGATTAAACAAACAAATGAAAAATCTAATTACACTTATTGCCTATTCATGTGTTGTCTTCATTATCTTATGTTCACACCTTTCTGTCTGGTATGAGGAGGTTTTATTATTTATTCTTGCAATATGCTTAAAAATAACTGATGCAATTATGTCCCATGAGTTAAATGATCATTGTTATCAACAAACTAAAAGGAATTAAATAGTAATATGCTTGTCTCAAAAATAATTCTATATAGATAATTCAGGTAGTAGTAGTATTTTTATTTGATCAGTTTTACAATGCGTTTTATATATATATATATATATATATATATATATATATATATATATATATATATATATTTTAACATGCACATTTAATTCAAGAAAAACAAAAATAAAAAAGCTCAAAAGGAGAAGGAAGAAGCAAAAAGCTTGTAAGTGCCTTCCCCATTTTCAATAATTAATTTAAGCGGCTGCAATAATATTTTGTCCAGTAGCAGCAAAAAAAAAAAAAAAAAAAAAAAATATGGATCATTCTAAAATCAGAAACAGCCCTTCAGGTCACAGCAGCAGAGGTGGAGTAGCCTCTGGGTGGAGCTGGACAGGTCACAAGGTGGAGTAGCCGCTTGGTTCGGACCATCTTCTCTGCTATAGTCCAAAGTAAAATGCGAAATGCTTCATTAGCATTTTTCCGAGAGGTTGCATTCCTCCAGTGGACTTGATTCGGACCATGAATCTTCTCTGGACCAGTGCAAAACTTTGCACACTGTACTGCAGCAACATCTCAGGTAGAAAAAAAGCGATAAGAATAAAAATTATAAAGCACAAAACAACAAGGCACAAACAATTTAATTTGCTGATTTGATTTTGATGATTGCAATAACATTGAAATAGCATTTTTAGTAGCCACAATTAAGAAATGACATTTAGATTTAGATCCTTGACAGTTGAATATCTTGTTTCTTATTATTATATTATTTTATCATTTATATTATGTGTATTTAGAGCTAGGAAATACTTAGAAATACAAGGAACACTGTATTTGCCTTAAAAAAGATAGTGTTTTCGTAGTTTGAGTGCTTTTGACTGTTTTATCTTCAAATGGAAAAGCAAGTCCCATCTAGTTTTAAGCACAAGATTTGAAATGTGTTTTGAAGTTTCAGCTGTGAAACTTCAAAACACATTCAGATTTCCGTCACGTGGCTCAGAGAATAGACTTGAAGGTAGCTCTCCAAGTCTCTCCATATCTGGAAATCTGGAACAGGTCCTGAAAATGTGAGACAGGCTTCTAATCCAACAGTTCTGTTTGGTGATGTATACAACTGTAGGATTGTATCTTTTTTAACTACTTAACATTCACTCCTTGAAGAAAGCAATGTAAGATGTAGTAATAACACAAATGATATGCTTTAGGTTTTAGGTTTCTGGTTGTTTTTTTGGGTTAGGGCTACTTAGTTGCCTAAACCCAAGTGAGATGCCCCAAAGAGGTCTATTTCCAACATGTGATCTACCAAATGGTTTAGGAAACTAGTAAAGGGTTAATACTGTGATGATTTATCTGTAGGATCTGTGGTTTACGAACAAAATTGGCCTTGCCTAATTTGAAAACTGCTGCACGTTGAACAATTATCCTCGCTTCATAACAGAAATTGCAAATGGAATTGGAATAGCATGAAATGGTTATCTGAAAAAATGACCGTTGCAGACATGTCTTACCATGCAGCCCCATGCTCTGCAGCTCTTTGGTGTCCACCGCACCATGATCTTGTCCAGTGCACTGTAAGATCTATCTGCTGCCAGGTGTCAATAATGTTCAATGAATCTTCTCTTTCAATCTCTCCTTTTAATCCCGCACCACCTGCAGCTAAGCCTCGTCGCGGAGTATTGTACCTGCTCCTTACGTTGTCCCACTCCCCTTTCACTCCAATACACTTCATACTAATTAGTTTACTGGAGGCTCGTCAGTATCCCCGCGGCGACTGTGAAGAGAGCTCACCCTTAATTTCCCCCTCAGATGGTATGGGCTGTACAGTTTCACTTCTCCTTTCTCCTGCTCCAGGCTGATTTACTCTATTCACAACAAATAAGCGGATCAAACAGCAATCTGAGAGGGGCATAGCCAGAGCTCACTACATTACAGAGAAGGACTTTGTTTTCCTCTTGGTGACTGCACTGCCCCCACTTTGTACTAGATATCACTTTAGAATCGGCCTGCACTACTGGGGACTGCCGTGGTCATTTTACTGTATATTGGTGACTTTGCTTAAGGCAGGCCAATCAAAGACGCAGCTTGCAAAATATGTTTTCGATGATTTTGTGATTTTTTTATTGTTGTTATTAATTTGCAGCATTGATAATGAGTGGCTAAATGGTGGCTATCTAGACATGTTTTACATCTTTCATATATTTTTTAACCGTGGACTCAAAAAATTTACAAAAGTTTAGCTAAAAAATATTACATTTGTACATAACAGTCTTTACACCAGGGGTCTCCAACCTGTAGGTCGGGAGCCACCAGTAGCTCGCCAGCCCCTTACAGGTAGCCTGACTCTCGCCAGACCCATGTAGTTCGCTGCACTTTACACACGAGTCTGGTACTGAGCCATAGTGGTTGGATTTCAGAAGGCAGGGCCTTGTAAAAAAAATCCTTGTATTTGATTGGATAGACCACTTGTCCGTTATCTTGAATGAAGTCTGCTTTCAACCACTCACATCGAAGCACACGGCTCCCATAGGTTGCCAAATCCCAGCAAGATTTTCCAACCCAAAATCCACGAGAATACCCCCCAAAAAAAAACACTCAGTATGATTTTTTTGGCTAAAAACGTAATATAATAAACTTGGGCTATCATGATTCTGTTTATTGTCTTTCTGTTTATTTAATACCCACAAGTCTCTTGGAAAAAAATATGCGGGAACCACCAAACCTGGCAACCCTGCTACATAGTGTGTAAACAGGAACACTGAACCAGTGCTTTAACCAAACTTTACAGGAACATTTGACTGACTCTCTGACACACATATATCAACATAGAACCATCAACATCTCGCCTCAAATTGCATTAAAAGTGACCTCCGTGTCTTAATTCGATCGTATTTACTCTTTTAAAAAGATTCGCGGACTTTACGTCCGCCATCTTGGATTCCTCTCGCTGCTGCATGAGAGAATCTTGAGGAGGCAGTGCAAACCCCACGTAACACCGGCGATCCTGATTGGTCGATTAAAAAATAATCTGGGGAAGGCGTTCGCTATGGGCTCGATACCAGACCCATGTGGTTCAGCCAAACGCCTCTGGTGGAGCATGGCGGAACTACAAGGGTCTGGCAGAGCCAGGCTACCTAAAGCCTGGTTCACACGGCAGGATATTTAGGCCAATTTAGACCCGATTTACCCCTTACGACAATCTTAAGAAACGCTCCGATTTCCGTAACAAAATCTTACAGATTATCCTGCCGTGTGTGGTGTGTTAAGACTGCACTCGTAAATCCAAAATCACCTTAAACTAACTAATTATTTGCACAGAACAACCTCCACAACGTAACATTTAAATATCAGATTCAGATTCATCAGATTCATTTTATTGGCCATGTGCAGTAAAACTACATTGGAAATACATGCAAAAAGAGGTACTCTGTGTGCACCGACAGAATAAAAAGCACGATACAATGTAATATAAATACACATACACTGAATATAAAATAATAAATAATAAAAAAACAGCTGACACTGTGGCACCGATCGACAAAACAATACAAGGGGTAAAAGCAGTTTAAAAGCAGGTAAAAGCAGGAATTAAAATGCTCTGTTTAGGCACCTAACAGCCTGTGGAAAGAAGCTGTTAGCATAGCGAGATGTCTTGCATCTCAGTGACCGGTATCTTCTGCCAGAGGGAAGAAGCTGAAACATGGCTTTCCCAGGGTGGCCAGAAGAGTCACCGATGATTTTAAGAGCTTTGTTTAAAAGTCTGGATTTGTAAAGAACCTCCAGAACAGGAAGCTCACAGCCCACGGTCCTCTTTGCAGAGCGGAGCACCTTGTTTAAAGCTCTCTTTTCTTTATCTGTGATGTTTCCAAACCACACAGACACAGAACCAACAAGTAAACTTTCAATGGTGCAGCGATAAAAGTTCAGCAGAATCTTAGAGTTAGTGGTAAATTCTCTAAGTTTCCGCAGGAAGTAAAGACGCTGACGGGCTTTCTTTACGACCCGGTCAGTGTTTTTAGCCCATTTCAGGTCGTTAGACAGAGTTAAACCCAGAAACTTGCACTCCTCTACGATCTGCACCTGGGAGTTGTCAATAACAACAGGAGTGTGAGAACTGCTATGACTGAAGTCAAAGACAAGTTCACATGTTTTTGCAGTGTTCAGCTGGAGATTGTTTACTTTACTCCACTGAAAAACATGTTCGATCTCTGCTCTATAAGAGGAATCATCATTGTCACTGATGAGACCGATGATGGTGGTGTCATCAGCATATTTGATGATCAGATTTGAGTCAGAGGAGGACACACAATCGTGAGTGTACAAAGTAAAAAGCAGGGGACTCAAAATACATCCCTGAGGAGAACCAGTGCTCACAGAAACAACATCAGAAAAACAGTCATTGATTTTTACTCTCTGAGATCTGTCAGTTAAAAAGCTAAAAATCCATTTACACATGGCAACATTCAGACCAAGGGACATTATTTTTTCAACCAATATGCTTGGGACAAGACAATTAAAAGCAGAGCTATAATCAATGAACAGCATTCTCGCGACAGATTTACTAGTGTCCAAATGAGTGTAGACAGAGTTCAGAGCAAAGGAGATGGCATCCTCCACACTCCTGTTCTGTCTGTAAGCAAACTGGAGCGGGTCAACACTCACAGGGATCTGGCTCTTGTAGACATAATCATTGCTCAGCTCTACTCAACTCAAAAACGTTATTGTCCCAGGGGAAAATTGTTTGCATGTGGTGGAGCAGTCAGATAAATAACAAAACAATACAATAATTACAGTGAGCACAGTGCAATCAAATGGAAACATGTGGAAATCTTTAAACGGGTCTGTTCTGCAGCCAATACAGATTGTGGCCCCGGATAACAAGATCACCTTACTTAAGTTCACTGGACTCCTTATAAATGTGAGAAACTGTATTTCGAGTTTGATTACAACCGTTGCTCTCGCTGGAATGTTCCACAGCATTACTTTGACAGCTCGGCCAGACAAAGCAACAGCATCTGCAGACAAATATGGCACATTCCAAAAGTCACACATACCTGGAGGAAATTGGTAAATGTATTGTGAGTTTCAGTAAATAATGAGTTCGACATCAGTGAGGACAGTTTAAGGATTTTTTTGTGAGATAAGTGATGTTTTATGGCTTGGAGACTGTGGTGCAGACATGGGTCGAATATTTCAATTCAATTTAATTTTGTAAGCCCTCAATCACAATAGTAGTTTTTCTCGGAGGACTTCACAAAGCCATCGATTCGCCAACACAGATCAGAGAATAAAGTAACTGTAATTGCATTTTTATTTTTTTTAGATTATGAATAGAATGCCTAATGGAAAACTGTAGAGGAGACTTGAAATGTTGAGTACATGTTAGCTGGTCTGAAATCAGAAAATTGGGTCAGGTGCAAGTCGACCTGTATTCTCCTGTATCTAATGTGATTTAGACGGTGGTGAATGGAGGTGCCCGAGCAGCAGTTATTTCACTTCAACACTATTATCCCTGCACTTAATTGCTTGAGATAAGAATCATCATTATGTGCATGCTTTCAGACTTATCTGGACATCAAAGCAGCTCGCTTCTGCTGACTGCTACTGATGGAGGCTGTGATCGCCCTGACAGCTGTGGAGCTCTGCATCTGCATCTTATCTTCATCATACGAGTATAGATTAATGCAATTAAACAGTGTTATGAACACCATCTCTCTAATTAAGCTCTTTGTGAGAAATGCCCTGTGCTGAGATGTATAGTTTGTCTGCACAAAGGGAAATGTCGTGGAAATTAAGGGCATATATGGCTGGTGTTTTATAGGGGTTCATTCATTACATTAATGTTGTTAAAAGACATTAGTGTTTCGTGTGCATAGCTCTCTTAAACTATTTTTCACATTATTAATGGTAACACATTTGCATATCTTTTGAAGGGCTCATTGTTCAAGAATGAAGCAGTGAACCATCAACACACTCAGTTCTGTTGCTTTTTTGTATTTTCTTGGCTATGATGTCTCTATACATTTATTTTTTTAAATTACTTTTCACAAGAAAAAAGTGAAATGCCCTTGTTATTTGATTAAATTAACATTAATGCTAATCTGATTACAAAATAATAACAATAATGATAAAGGAAAATATGATGTCTCTTGAAATGATCTCAAAATGATCCCACTTTGTGTGTTTTGCGTGCTTTTTTACAGCGTGCTTCTCATGTTCCACGTTGTTACGGCCCACGGCCCGTAATTCCCTATTTTGGGGTTACTTTAGTTTCTCCCGTGGTGTCTCTGTGTGGTTGTGTTTCCTCCCTTTTTTCAGAAGATCACGCTCGTGAGTCCTGGGCTCCTATTGGCCAGTCATTCCCCACCTGGAGCTGATTGACCGCGATGCCTGGGTGCTGATTGGGCTGAGGCAGGCCTCCAATCAGCGTGCGCTCACCTGGAGGACCCGCCCTTATAAACTGCCAATCTTCCGCGGCTCAGGGCAGCTGGAGTCAGTGGACTCCAGTTTGCCATTAGTTTTGTCTGTGTTTTGTCACTTGTGCCGGTACCTTAGTTCAGTGACTTGTTTAGTTTATGTTGAGACACTTTAGTTTAGGTTTACACTTTTGGTTTTGTCAACTGCTTACTTGTTTTAATAGGGTATTTATTTACTGTGTGTTATGTAGATATTAATCCTATTTTGTTTTACCTACTTTGTCACCTAAATAAATTATGATTTGAGTTACCATTCTACCATCTTGGTTATTTTGTTACTTCCTCACACCTAGCTGAGCCGGGTCGTAACAAAAGTGGGGGCTGAAGCAGAAGGATCATGGAACTCTGAAACTAACGCAGCTCTAAAGGCCCAACCCAGTCTTCCTCTTTTCCCTGGCCTGTCCATGCAGTTAAAAGGCCCTCTCTTCCACTAACCAGACCTATCCCGTGGATGTGAGTAATCTTGTTGTTTTTCTAAAATTTTCGCACTAAATTTAGGAACACAAAAAAATAAGCCCATATGACCTGTTTGTCTTGGTGTAAGGAACCTCAGTGTTACTCTGTAAATTCGTTAAAGCTGAGAATTGTATACAGCAATGGTTACATCTCTAACAAGGCCGCTGTGTTGGCCTTTGCTTGTTCTGTCGCACCTGTATGAGTGCGTGTGCCTCTCGGGCCAGAACAATGTCCAAACCATGTCTGTATGACACAAGCAAACTGAGAAGCATGGGAGTATTTTTCTAGTAACTTCTGGTCATGTTAATCATTAAGAAATTGACACTGGTTGGTCTTGTGTTCGACATGTTGGGATGTGTATTTGGGTAGCGTGAGTTTGCCGCCGTCTCTGGGGCAATGCTGCTCTGTGCATTAATCTGCACAATGATCATCCCATAGTTTTTCCCCTAATATGTTTTTTCTAGGTGATTACAGTTGTATTAAATTAATTTGGCTTTGTAGATTTCGAGATTTTTGTCCAACTTTTAGTTGCACTCTTAAGGGGGAGAGTGTTACGGCCCACGGCCCGTAATTCCCTATTTTGGGGATTACTTTAGTTTCTCCCGTGGTGTCTCTGTGTGGTTGTGTTTCCTCCCTTTTTTCAGAAGATCACGCTCGTGAGTCCTGGGCTCCTATTGGCCAGTCATTCCCCACCTGGAGCTGATTGACCGCGATGCCTGGGTGCTGATTGGGCTGAGGCAGGCCTCCAATCAGCGTGCCCTCACCTGGAGGACCCGCCCTTATAAACTGCCAATCTTCCGCGGCTCAGGGTAGCTGGAGTCAGTGGACTCCAGTTCGCCATTAGTTTTGTCTGTGTTCTGACACTTGTGCCGGTACCTTAGTTCAGTGACTTGTTTAGTTTATGTTGAGACACTTTAGTTTAGGTTTACACTTTTGGTTTTGTCAACTGCTTACTTGTTTTAATAGGGTATTTATTTACTGTGTGTTATGTAGATATTAATCCTATTTTGTTTTACCTACTTTGTCACCTAAATAAATTATGATTTTAGTTACCATTCTACCATCTTGGTTATTTTGTTACTTCCTCACACCTAGCTGAGCCGGGTCGTAACACACGTTTATACTCCAACAATTTTACAACATCCTATAACCACTAGTAATATATGGCAGTTAACGCTAATACAAAGTTAGAGGAGTGAGGACTGAGCACAGAGCAAGTAGAGGGAGGGAGGTGTGTGGTCAGAGAGTGTTTGGGCCTGTGTCTTGTGTTGCGTGCGCGGGTTGCATTGAATGAGTGAGAGAGCCAATTTTCCTTCAAACCAACCACCCGTCTGCTTCATCCAGCCTCTTTTTCAAACAGTTTTTTTTTTGCTTATGTGTGTAAGTATTTTTTATTTATGTCACGCATTTTACAGACCGAGGTCACCCAAAGCACTTTACAATGTTCAGATATTGTTCCAATCATTCCACACACGGTGATGACGGAAGAAAGACGCCGAACACACTGGCGCATCAAAGCCCCCAACCAACTCCAACCATTCACTCTCTCATTACATTCATACCTATTGTGCATGTTTTTAGTGGTAGGGGAAACCGGAGCAGACACGGGGAGAACATGCAAACTCCACTCCGAAAGGCTAGGCTCTCGACCGAGATTCTAACCCAGGACCTTCTTGCTGAGAAGCGAGAGTGTTATCCACTCAGCCACCGTGTCCAGTTTTCATTTTATTTTGCATCTTGGGTATTCTTTATATTGTTTTATTTTGCGTAACATTTTAAATAAATCCTTGCTACTTGAAGAAGAATGTTGTGACTTTTTTGCACGGCTGTGATTGGTTCAGAGGACTATACCGTGGGCCTCTCTCTGCCCTCAGTCCTGCTCCTGCCCTTCACCACGCTGTCCTTTGCAGCTGTATTTTAAAGGCGTATGCATGCACGGCTTTGTTAGACCTTTGATATCTCCACAATCGCACTTCAGCTGTCGAGAGTTCAGCTGCTTAGAAAAGTGTACAAAGTGTGTGGTGAGGGGTTTAAAACAGGGTCAGCTTTAAAACATGCAGCTGCTACTTCTCAGATTTCACTTATCACAGGTAACGAGGGACCACTGTATATTCCATGTCTCTTTTACATTATTAGTCTGAAAAATGAAGGGCGGTCTGAACGATGACACTATTTCAGCTTTCATTAACTCCAAATCACTTCCCACAAAGAGTGCATCCGCGCAAAGGTAATTAATATCTTCAAGGACAATTATTTAGCCTACAGATAATGACAAGCGCTCCTCCATCTTTAATCTCTGAACACATCATACTGTAGGTGGGTTTGAAGGAAAATTGTCCCCAAAGGCCAAAGTCCGGGTTGTTGCCTATCTGATGGTAATTTCCTTCACACTTTCAGTTCTTCTAATGCAGCAGAGTGGTGATAACTGCAGCATAATCGTATCACAAGATATTACAGCAGGACACAATGCAGTGATGTACGGCTCTGCAGCTCATTAGCAAACGCAAGGACGGCCAGCTCTCTGACTCACAATGTCTGTGCAATCAGGAGAAGAAAGATCATTGTTCAAATTTGAATATACAATTATGCATACATCTGTTTGTATTATGTGTAGTTTTTAAGTTTAGTGGCGATGCTAATTCAAAGCAAAGTTGTCATGTTTTAACCCTAGACTGTAAATATTAACGGACGTCGTCACGCTTATCTCCGTCGTTCTAACTAATGTGCCACAACTTCCGCGGTCTATGGGCAGTTTCAAAATGGCCGCGGGGGCTGGGAAATGTCACACAAAAAACGCATCTGCGCATGTGTCAGCTGTCTCGAGCCTCATTCATTTAACGAGTGCCCTCAAAAATTCACAGCGACTAAACTAGACTGGTCTAAAAGAATTCACCCCCCTCAGCATTGACACGCATGTGGAACGGAGCTTTGGGCCAAGAGCCAACTTTTGGACCATCCTGTAAAGACGTTTTTGAGAGGTCTGCCAACGCTATATGTTAGCATTGGCTAATTCTTATTCCGGGTCCACACACATCGGCCCGGGGTGGTATTGCAAGCATGTCAGCGCACGTCATTTTGGCCACTTTTGAGCTGGGACCCGCCCCCACTGGTTTTAACCTGAAAAAGGACTCAAAATGTGCATGACTGCAAATAATATGTGATTTAATAAAAGTAAATCCAAAAGATAAAGACCAGGACACAAAAAAAACAGAACTAAAGCTCACACTGGAACAGATGTGACTTCCATTTTCTTAACAACTCAAGGCTCAGGTCACGAGTTGGAGATGATTGTCAATGCTTTGGATCGCTGTAACGGTGGCCCTTCAGTTAGAGCTTGTGTTTCACAGCAAGAAAGTCTTGGGTTCGATTCCACCACCAGGCTTTCTCCGGTTTCCCTATACCACAAAAAACATGTAAAGCAAGTCAGAATCTGATGAGAGAGTGAACCAAGGGTATTAATAGGGGGCTTTCAGGCACCAGGTGTTTCGCTTTCGTTATCATCGTGTGGAGAGAATGGAAAATCTCTGAACTCATTGTGAAGCTCTGTGGATGACCTTGGTCTGTGAAATGTGCTATTTAAATAAACATTACTTACTTACTAGGAAAAACAGATCTAGCTCGTTTGCTAGTAGTCCAAAATTCTGCCCATATTACTCCTATCTTCAAACCTAACACCTGCTCCCTGTCTCACATAGAATCGTTTTTAAAATCTGGTGCAGACATTCAGGGCCTGCTGATGGTTCCCCGCACTTGTGTTAATACCCGAGGAAAAAGATCATTCCAGGCTGTTGCTCCTCGCCTCTGGTATGAACTTCCCCTGTCTCTGCGCGTGTTAGAGTCTGTCGACGATTTCAAGTCCCAACTTAAGACCCATTTGTTGAGGCAGGCTCTCTTGCTTCACCTTACACTTGTCAAATGGTGGAAAGGAGGAGGACTCAAGATGATTTACTAAGAATGATAAAGATAAATGTGAAAACAAACTCCAAATCCAAACAATACTCAGGAACCAGGATAACGGACAGACAATGGTAAAAGTATTATAGTCTGTATTGTATCAATGTTCTGTATTTTTAACGCTGGGGTATCTATATTCAAGCCACAAACACATCTCACTACATAAAAATATCCTTCCATCTAACTAATTTGTTGCTTTTAAACAGTTTAGCTTGTCATTAGTTTTCTTATGCTTAATTTGAGCTGGAACATAATCCGGCACCTCTACACGTGTGCGTGATCTGAATGCAGTTATTCAACCATCAGGGCTGCTTCAAGACCACACCATCCATCCTATCTTATTATTTAGACAACCATGTGCACAATCAGCGGTATGTTACACAGTACTTCTTTCTTCTCGCTCATCTTTGGTGAAAATAAATAAAATATCCTTTAATTCCTTAGGTCTAATAAGTTTAATCAAAATGTTATACAATATCACAGTGAAAATGTAATAAAGTTTCTGAGAAATTGAATGATTAAATGTATTAATTATTGTCTCTCAGTGCAAATCACAGCTGAATGAACACAAAACAACACAGCCTTGGAGAGAAGAACAACAAACGACAAGTGCTCAGCCACAACTTTGCAAATGCATGTGAAAACGTCAAAAACTAAGCTACATTCAACACAATCCGCTACAACTACGTGGATGTAAAATGCCTCTTGTCTGTTGCAGATGATTTGTTCAGGTTAATGCCGTGAATATGACGGTGCAAGCACAAAGGCTCATGGGAGATCAAGTTGATGTGAACCATGAGTGAGGCGTGTATTCCCATAGAAACGTTAAGTACTGAACTCAAAATAATTGATTTTGCGATGCATGTCAGTCCAATAGCAGATCAAAGTTACCTGATCAATTATATGCTGCATCCTAGCACCTCCCACTTTTCAAATAAGTATGTATGTTGACTCTTTACATTCAGCTTTTTCAGGCAGAAAAGTGAAAAAGAGTGGACCACGTGTTTTCTGATAAAGAAGAAGGCGACGTGTCATCGGATTTATTCTCATTTTACTAATATTACACATAAAACGTATAATTATTCATATGACCATGTTCAACAATGGCTTTTTCAAAAATCTTTCAATGAGATCAGACCAAATCCTCACTGTTGTCGCATGGAAACTAGATAGAATTCTCCCGGTCCCCAGAGAAAGCAGATGTCCTTGTCTGAGAGGAGCAGAGATGCCGCACGGCCTCATGTCGTCTCGCATGCACTGCTCAGGGCTGGCACTGTTCTACTTGCATTCACTTTAATATCTGCCACTGTAATTCTTTTTGTAAAATGTCAACCAATATTTAACCTTGAGAAATATGAGGAAGGTACCAACTGTGGATTGTGCTTTTGTGTTTTGTCCTTGGCCGTGAATGGTTTTTTTGTCATAGAAAGAAAACATTGGAGATGATATTGCCTTGAAGGTCTCCTGGATGAGCTGAGGAAAGTGTGGCTGGATAGAGGTGGGGTCTTGTGCATGTGCTGCGTCAACCACTGAGCTTGGAGGTTGATTTACTTTTCTTTTTTTTCTTTTTTTGGAATGAGGGACAATTTGAAAACTTCCACTGGAGAGGACCGATGAAAGTTTTCGTGAGCACATTTTGTTACCACGGGTTCTTTTTGTGCACTGGCTCCATCTATCTAAAGACATGAGCCAACAAACAAGAGAAAAACCTTTCTTGCTCATCTCTGCAACTACCTCACCAGCAGTTTCCCATTAGTAAGGTCCATAGTAAGTGTTAATTCTAGTGTAAAAATATGAACATTCTCACTTATCCTACAATAAATCATTGTGGAACAGCAGACTGTCAGCAGCTCATGGTCTGCCGTCTTACAAATGTGAGAACTTCCCTTTGGGGCATTTCACAGACACACACGTAGCTGCCTTCACAGTGTGTATGTGTGTATGTATGACTGTGTGCGTGCATGTATTTAGAACAAAAGCAGCATTTTGCATGGTTTTGTTCTGAATAGTTTTGTCTGTGTTGAGTGGGCGACCCATTTTCAAAACAAAGTTGTGTTTTGTTTAGTGAGTTTGTATTGTACATGTTCTGGAATAATAAATATAGAATTACTACCAATAAGATAAATATTTGCAGTGTCAGTTAAGAAATATTATTGTTAATGTTTTAGCCTACACATTATATTTTATGTCTTGCATACACAAAAACATACAAACAATGTCATAACACATTTGTTCAAATCATGATTTCATTTTGTTTATTGCACCCAGGCCCAAAGCTCTCGGATCACTCAGTGCCGCTGCTGCTTTGTTTGTGTTTGCCTGTTAATCACACCACATTTGGAGCCAATGTTTGGCCGCCATACTGGTTCACTTTTGTTTGTGGTTGTTAGAAGCTTGGCTCGAGTTATTGCATTTTAATGGATAAAAAACATTTGTTAGCTGTGCTCAGTGTTAGAAGAGTGAGTGAATAATATGCTCGCAGTGGCATGTTGATGAAGTAGATTGTTGTGGTGAAGACTATTTAGTTTGATGGTTTTCTTCTGGGGAGGATAAAGAATAAATGACTAGTATCACATTCATTTGTAAGTAAGGGATCTACTTGATTTGTCTGCAACAATGCCCACTGAGCCTTTGAGCTGACATCCAAATTGATCCATAAAGCACAATTTTTCTGTTTAGAACTTTATTTGGCAGGAGAAATGATCTATTCAGTTGGGGGAAATACTGAGTTTTCTGCCTCTTTTAAGGCAGAATACTCCATTGCCCATACCAGTCGAAGGACTGTTTGAAAACAGAGCATTTGGAGCCTCATTTATCAACTCAGGGGATGAACTGCGTTAGCACCCGCTAATAGCATTTGTAATTTCCCTGGTTCATCTGCCAATCTACACCAAGTGAGTGTGTAATGTGTAGCTGTAAGGAGGCAAAGGGCACATAGAAAACTTTCAATGTACACCAGAGCTTCTTTTTCTGCACCAGACCGCTCCTTTTTACTCAAAACGTTAACATTAAAGTAATTGCCATTCCAAGATGAACTTTTTCAATGATCTTAAATTATGACTCCACAACCCTTTACCCTAACCCAGTGAAACATTGATCCTGAACTGATGTATATGAATAAATGAAATGTTGCTCAGCAGTTCTCATCGTACATTCTGCAACAACCTCTCCTTCACACAGCGTGAGTGTATCAGTCTGTCACTGAAACTGCTCTCCAGAGTCCAAGGGTGTAAATTGGGGGTTAGTTTTGGACCTTTTTGCACTTGAGCAAATGCTTGATAAATGAGTCCCTCCATCAGAAGGGGGAGGGGGATGTGTTTGGGCTAATAGCCTACCCGATATTAGTATAAACACATCTGTAGTCACATTGTTGTTGATAATGGAACAATGTTGTAACTTGGCTATAAGACTATTGTTTAAAAATTACATATATGTTGTTGAATGATGCTCCTGTACAATCTGAAGTATAAACAGAATCTTATGTCTCATATGTGGATCTGCAGTGACTATAGCCGGAGTAACACAAGGAGGAAAGTCATTTTGTGCTCTCTCTTTGGCTCTAGCTGTCTGAAGCATTGCCTGATGGGAGCTCCCATGGAGGGGTTGGATAGAGTGTGAAGGGTCCTCAGAGCTCAGTCTTGCTCTGTGTGGAGTGTCAGTAACTTTGGATGTGCTTGTATTAGAATTTCTCCTCTCTTGTCTAGAGGCAATTTTAGTGGGAGCCAATGTCAAGGCACAAGTGTTTTGATGACTCATTGGTATTCTGCAGTATATGGAAGCACGGCCACCTGATACTGAAGAATCAATAACTTTGAGAGAATAGACCTGGACAATAATGTAGTGCTCAGACCTGGGATCTAACTGGGCATCTCATGAACATAATATAGTGTGAATATGTTGTAATTATTAAGCAGGACTCATGGGACACATTTGAAATACATGTTTAAGTTTAGGCAGCAGCACCATCCATGTCTTAATTCTGAGACAGGTGTGGGGAGGACCTCAGCCGTAGGACTATGTCTTCTGTACCGGTAAAAATTATAATAATAAAACACAATAGGCGCATTTTGAAATCTCACAGTCACCTTACAAATAAAAACAACACACTAATGTTGCTAGTAGAACAGCTATACATCAAAATATATATACATAGGCTAATGGACAAAGGCGTTGAGTATCACTGACGGAATTTATGAGTTTTGCGGTGTGATTTGAAATAAGGGAGAGGGTCTATGGTCTGTAGGCTGTGGTGGGAGGTGCCCTGGACCCCATGGAAGACAAGCAAGCTGTGGGAGTTGCGAGGAGGTGAGAAAGAGGAGATATTAGGTGAGAGGAGGAAGAGGAGATTTGTTTTGATGGAGAAATGCAAGTTCCCAGATGAAACCCATTCAGAAATGTTTAGGGTTATGCAAAGTCTGCACAAAATGACCCCAGACTGCCAAGAAAGCAAACCTGGAATCTTAGCAAGACAAGTTTAATTGTATAGCACAGTTCATATGCAAGGCTTGCTTTAAAAAACAAGATGGAAACAATCAAACCAGACATTAAAATCATACATAATCACAGTACAAGGGTGAAAATACAATCTTTCAGCTATTATTTTGAATGGGGAAAATTTGATGAAGATTTCACTGTTATTTGCATACAATTTATTTCTAAAATGACATTGGACATTACTTTCTTTGTTCGAATATGTTCTGTCCTTGTTACATCTCATTCTCAGAACATTAGTTGTAGTCGTCCTGTGGAAATGGCCTACAGTCTACTGTATGTAATGGTTCTGATTATTTGCCATGACACAGTTCAGAATGACATGTAACCGTAAATGGAGTTGTTGACGGCATTCAGGTCATTGTTACTTCTGTGGTGCAGCCTTCCTCTCCATCACCCAACCCTCGCTGTCACCAACCACCCTCCTCATCCCCACATTCACATCTAATATTATTAAATATGTTAAAACTAAATGCATTTGTTACCATCTTGTGCCTATTGGACCATTGACAATGTTTCTGCAATGATTTTGTTTTTATTATTTTATTTATTTATTTATATATTTTATTAAATATGTTGATCCAGCAATTTTATCTAAGCTAATTAAATACTATACCTGAGGTTATTCTGATAATAAGAAGGAAATTAAATGTTTTGACAGTAATATTATAAAACATTTCATTTCATTTTCAACCCCTTTATTAGTCCATTTCTGGGTCGGGGGGGTGGCAATAAGAGCTGCCACCCAATGCTCATAGCACCAGTCCCTCGCTGATCTTCTGCAGGGGGAGAGTCCACAGGAAGATGGCTGCTCCATCAGTTGAGAAACCGCCTTGGTCTTTCAGCGGGGGGCTTCAGGCAACGTGGGGTTAAGTGTCTTGCCTAAGGACACAACGACAGCAGTCATCAGTGGGAGCAGTTGGAGTAGGTCCCATGGTGGGGATCGAACTCACAACCTCCAGGCCCAAAGGCCAATGCTCTACCAACTGAGCTACTGTCACCCCGACAGTAAACTTATTATTATATAAGTTGTGTGCTATATTATTATTATTATAAAACAATTTAATTAAAACATTGTGAAATGAACAATGATGAACTGTCCATCATCTATACATTGAATAAATAAATAAAACATATGTTGTTATTATGTGAACAATGTAGAGAGATTAACAGTTTTAATGAAAAGAACAAATTAATACAAATAAATATAAATACAATCCAACATAAGCAAAACTCTCAAAGGTACACTGTGTAGTTTTTACTCCCATCTAGCGTTGAGATCAAACATTGCAAGTCTACTTCTACCACCAACACTATGGAAGCCTTCAAGGACCATATGTCGTGTTTGACAGTGGTCCCCAACACCCGTAGCCTGATTCTCTCCAGACCCTTGTAGTTCCGCCATGCTCCACCAGAGGCGTATGGCTGAACAAAAGGGTCTGGGATCGAGCGCATTGCAAACTCCTTCAGGAGATAAAAAAATAATCGGCCAATCAGGATCACCGGTGTTACGTCGGGTTTGCACCGCCTTTTCGTGCTTCTCACAACCAAATCAATCCAAGATGGCGGACATTAAGCACTTGAAAAAATAATAATAATAAAAAAAAGTTTAACAAATTAAGACACGTATGTCACTTCTAATGCAATTTGTGGCGATATGTTGGTGGTTCTGTGTTGTTTTAGGTGTGTTTTAAGAGTAAAATGTTTGTGTAAAGTTAAGTTTAAGTGTTCCTGTTCACAACACTACGCAGCAGGGTTGCCAGGTTGGGTGGTTTCTCGCATACTTTTTTCGAAGAGACTGTAGTTAATAGATAGGCCGAAAGACAAAAAACAGAATCATAATACCCCAAGTTGATTGCATAAAGTCTTTAGCCCAAAAAATTATTTTGGGTGATTTTTTGGGGGCATTTTCACAGGTTTTGGGCTGGGAAATCTTGCTGGCACTTGGCAACCCTACACCGCAGTGAGGAGTTGTGTCCTGAATCGTGTGCTTCGATGTGAGTGGTTGAAGGAACACATCATTCAAGATAACAGACAAGTGGTTTATCCAATCACATACAAGGATTTTTTAAGAAGGCCCCGCCTTCTGAAATTAATTTGCTACGAAGCAGACCCAGACCCTTGTGTGAAGCCATACACTACAGCACCAGAAGTGTGGTGTCACATGCGCAGCGGTGACATGTAAATAAAACCACAATGATCCGAGAAGCAGGAGGACATTGCCTTGGACACAGCCGCGGCAGAACTACGGCTTAAAGCTCAGATTCTTATCTTTCACCAGGAGCTGCATTCGCATCACGTTAGGAAAACACCACATTCACTCACGCTGCTGATAAAGTATTCTGCCGATTGTGACCAGTGTTGCAGATTCTGCCTTGTTCTCATTACTGTTGGTGTGAAGAAAGTTACGTATTGTTCACATGTGCACATGTTGTGTACAAACTACACAACGTGCCTCTTGTTGTTTTGCGATGTTGATGCGGGTTACTAGATTTTGACATAATTCTTTCTCTAAAAGATTGTCGTTCGGGTCGTTCTTTTACTGTACATAAATATGGTCCTCCATGGTTCTTTTATATAACTATGGTCCTCCATGGTTCCTACATCAAACTTCTGAAGGCACGGTGAAAGCAACAATATTAGCAGCACCTGTGAAACAAAAACGCAATTCATGCATCCTTTTTGTCACTTATCCACCAATGTATTTCAAGGCGACTGACTTGGAGAGTACTCAGCTCTCATGGATATTTATAATTCAACTTATAAGTCTATAACAACAATTTAAAAACATGGTGGAGATAAATATTCTATGGTCACATTCGTTGGTTAACACGTTTTTTTTTTTTCTGAGCAAGTACCTTTAAAATGGTGTTAGCCTTTTTTTAAATTCATTTTCAAGACTCCACTTAAACTTTATTGCGAAATATCTGAAAAACCTTGGACTCTCAAGCTAATAAAGCCATCTTAGTTTGATTTCCCATTTGGCCACAGTCGTATAAGTCTCCTCTGTTGTGGGGATTATGGTTACACATGAGTGCAGTGTATTGGAGGAGCATTGTTTCCGATTTAATGACGGCCGTAACTCATGGAGGAATGAGGCTCTGCTGCTTCTAAAGCAGTGTCACAGTTGTAAACGGGCTCTGATTAAATGAATAAATTTGATATCATAAAAGCATAAGCTCTGATGAGATACACACTGTTCAAAGTTTTGAAAAACATAAAATAAAAAAGTTTTACAAAAATGAAAGTACTAATGACTCAAACAAGTTAAATGTATTTGTATTTATGTTTACCATTTGATATGTTATGCAAGGATTATGTGGCGAGTGGAATCCAACCCTTTATATAACCATCATCAAAACATTTTGTCATGTTTACGACCACAAAAGATGTTATTATTGATTTATCTTTCAAAGACCGCAACAAAGTAAAGCTGACAACAAAAGTGAAAGCAAAACAAACAAACAAAGTAAAACAAAATGAAAAGTGGCGCTTGCACAAGTATTTATACGATATTGTGGTAGCTCCTTTTTCTGCAATGAAGATGAATTACCCTACGGGGATTAATAAAGTGCACCTTTACATTAGATTATCTTCTATTCTAACCACGACATCATAAGAAAATGTTTTATTGTCTATAATAAAAAATGAAATAATAAAATCGTGGTCGTTAACAGGACAAGTTGTATAAGTAACAAGCCACTGCAGGCAAACTCGTGCTGTATCAAACTTCCACTACTATTACTGTGACAGGAACTCCCTGGACATGGGGCTCGCTCAGTCAATGTAAGGACACATGCTTCATTCATTTATTCAATGCAATAAAAAAAAACGAAGCACAATATGATTTCATACGAGTCAGTTTTAGACTTAGAACTTAGATGCTCGGACTTCTTTGTTGTGGGAGGCTCAAAGCATTGATTCCGTTATATTTCATTGACTGGATGGATTCACTCTATAGTGTTTCTTGGTTTTTCTCTTGTTGTCAGAGAGAACTGAATACTCATCCTTTATTTACCGAGCCAGATGGTGCTTTGGACACTGTCAAACCTCTTTCCAACGCTATAATACAACAGATGCCGCTTGCTAAAATTTGACTGTTTCGGCTGGACGCATGCCACTATGTCTAAAACCCCATTACCCGGAGCAAATGTATGGCCCCCACTTTCTCCCGTTTTATCTCAGAGCATCCAGTTATTTCTGTAGACTTTTTCCCCATTCTCTTTGTCAGCGGCTGCATGAAAGTCTATACCCTCCATGCCGTTTCTCTCAGTTGAGAATCAGTTGGCTGTCAGAAAACAAAGGCTGTGGCCAGTGCAAGTTTAATTTTAAAGATGTTTAAATGAGCTGCCAGCGGGTGATTGATGGGCTACGGGGACGAAAGCCTCCTGCGGTAGATATCTACAACATAGGTCTTTAATTACAATCCCTTTTGTATTGACGCTGTCAGCTGCAATGTGATATGAATCATGCATGTGGGAGGATAGATTTTACTACCCGGTCAGTGATGCTGTAACACATTATCTATGTGAATGCCATCAGGTAAGAATGCGCCGTCATCAACTTAGAAAAGGGCCTCCACGGATCAAGAGGCGCACTATCAATGCATTCACTCAGCTGTTTATGCTGCCATTTATTACCAGGGGTTTGATGAAGACTGATGGCACCTTGCGCTTCGCCCACTTTTCTTTGACGACTTTCCGATAGACCTTTTCCTAAGCCGCATTTTCAGAGTACTTGTATCAGCGTTTTAGATTTTTTTTTTCTTATGCCAATCCTCTGAATCCTTCTCACTCAAAAAATTAAATGTATGCAAATGAAACTGTCCATTTAATTCAAGTCATAAAGTTAAACTAATATAGACTTATTATATGCAAAGGGATGATGAAATATGAGATTATATTTGCTTGAATCATGTGGTTTTTATCTTAATTTGAGTACATTCTGACTGTCTTCAAACAAGATTTGTCAAAGGGGCCGTTTAGTCTTGATTTGAGAACTGTTGCTTTATTTTCTCATTCCAAGAGAGACATTTCTTGTATCTTTCTAAAACAATATCATTTTGCTTCAACCCATCGGGCAAATCTTGTTTTAAGGCAGTCAAAATGTGGTCAAATCAAGATATATTTTTCACTTTTTCTAGTGGAAGCCTCTTTCAAGTCTCTTTTTGTTATCATGTTAATGGTTGGCTCACAGCTTGTAAAAAATATAACAAACAAAAGCTTAGTTCAACATTTGAAGTGGAATTTGGACAATATAGAGCCAGACTTCACGGACTAAATGTGGGGTAGGTATCAATCACTGACAACGTTTCCCTGAATCCAGATAACTGTTACTCATTCCAAGAGCAACTGAAAGTACATCATTTGTCACATTCATATCGAAGAGTTATGATTATATATATTTGTACTAGTTTCATATCAAATCCTTCCTCTCATTCAACAATCTCATGATCATGGTCCATCAAAGTTCACAAATGTATTCCCACTTTACCTAATAACGCGTATTTCTCATGTATTTATAGGAGACGCACTGCAGCCTGTTTATCTCAGAAAGCATCCATATTGTTTACAGACATCATACACACACACACACACACACACACACACACACACGCAGTCTCTCTCTTTCACACGTACGCAAACACACATGCTCTCTATTTCACACAAGCACCATTTCATTCTACAGTATTTCAAATCCCCAAATCTCTGTGTGACATTAGAGATGTTAAGAGGGTTAAAATTAAACTCCCCAGTGGTCTTTATTCTGAGACATGTACAAATAGGAAGAGAATCCCTTTCCTTCCTGCGCGCCCGGACCTCTCCCTTAGGGCCTTCCACTGCAGAAGACTTTCACCACATACATGCGTGCCCCTGGATGTCATCCAATTCAGCCATTGTGGACTCTTGCTTTTCTCTGTAGCTGAAAGGACTTTTTGTTTTTTGTTGTTTTAGTGCGTTGGCCATTGTAGAGATCTCTGGAGGTACAATGTCATCATTCAACATCGGCATTTAGAGGCACACCATCGTTCGACACGATGTTTCCAGGTTACAGCTAGTAACAATAGACCTGAGGAATTTGGCTCCAGATCAACACATGTACTTAAATATAGATTATTTCGAATGAATTATTTTAGAGTTTTAGTAAAGTGAAATCATTTGAGTTGATCTTGTTACTGTTTTGCAAAGAGTTGATTTCTTGATAAATATGAACACAGTTTCAGTTGTGTTGCTTAACATTGTAAACTTTGTATTGAGTTGACAGTTTGTTATTACCTTGTGGCTTAAGAAGAGAAAATATGGATAAAAATGGCACATATTTATCGGTATTCTACTTTTATTTAAAACAGAATGAGGCTGAATCATTCACCTCATAGCTATTATTTTCATTAAAAAGGAATGCAGTCCTCCCCATTCACACAGTACAATACAGAGCCTGTGGTCTTTGCAAAGTGTTGAACTTGTAATTGAATTTCTGGTCTTAATTAACTGCTATAAGACATAGTGCCTTTTAGTTTCGAGCAAAAGTTATTTTCCATATAGTTTGAATAAAATAGTATGGATTAATGCAGTATTTATTCCCTCAGTGGAAACCATTGTTCAGTGAAACAGAAAGGTCACCTTTATTAATCATACTAATTATTTACAGTAATTAGGCCAGATATCAACGGAACACTTTGAGGGAAAATGGATTCTTTACGCTCAGAATGACTTCAAGCGTACGCACACGCAGCTGCTGCATGTGCAGTTTGCAAACACATTATGACCCCCATTAGCAAAAATATTTTCTATTGTTCCTTTTTTGTTGAAGTTTAAGGCAATTAAGTTGTTCTTACAACATTCACTTTAAGATTAACTTGTATATGTTGTGAGACAAAAGAATTGTACGTTTTATTTCTTTTTTGGTTCATACAAGCCCCTGATGTGAGCATAAAAAAATGAATTATGTGAAGAAGCCAATAAAAACACATGACTGCCCTGCTCCTTTGTGGCTACACACATTCACACACACACATACACACAAATTGACAGACACTCTCTCATACATACACACATTCACACACACTGATCCATGCACACGTTCACGCACACACACTCTCACATCGCTCACACACACACTCATTCACATTCACACATACACACACATAAACATACACTTTGGCAGACACTCTCTCATACATAGACACATTCACACACAATCTCTCACACATGCACACATTCAAACAAACTTACGCAAACAAACATACTCGTTCACACGCACGCACACACACAATCTCTCACACATGCGCACATTCAAACAGACTTACGCAAACAAACATACTCGTTCACACGCACACACACACACAGTTAGTATGCGGCCCATATCTCTCTGTTATCAGCTCTTCCTCCATCCCTGGGAGCCTGGGCAGGCGGAGGTTATGATTGCAGGTGCATCACACGGTGGAGAGCCTCTTCACACGCCGCACACTGGGAATGTTTGTGCACGTGAGATCCATACGTGACATCAATGAGTTGCATCTTAACTCAGCGACATGTATTATTAATTATCTCTAGAATCAATGTATCTTCACTCTCTACAAATAACACGGAGAAAATTGTGTGACTATATTATGAAATAAAAGGTTTAAAGTCAAGCTATAATGAAAAATAATGAAATCATGTTTGAATGTTTACGTACGTATGCGTTTATGTGATTTTAAAGTGGAAAACCATGTGACTTATCTCAGAAGCTAAGCAGGACGGGGCCTGGTTAGTCATTGGATGGGAACTCTCAAATCCGGCACGGGTCTTGTATGTGCGTGAATGACAGGTAGTGGTCTGAAGGACGATGCCGCAAAATAGCAGCTCCACTTCCATCTCTCTGCCCCAGGTATAGCTGTGGCTTCAGTGCTTGTGATTAATGCCGCATGAAGCATCCAGAAAACCACTAAAAGGGCAGCATGTTGGCACAGCGTTTAGCTCTGGTGATTCACAGAAAAAAAGGTCCAGTGTTTGAGTTTACTTCTTGACGGGGGCTTTTCTGTGTTCTCTCTAAATCTGCGTAAGTTTCCCCTGTGAGTTTGTGCGTAACAATGGATGGAAATCAGCCCAAGGCTACAATCTGCTGTATTTATAGGAGCTGCTGTTCATTAATATTAATACACACTGTCCCATCCTAATAAACAAATATACTAATCTGTGTAAAATGTGTTTTCTATCAATGATTGAAAGAAACATTTGGTAATATGATCCTACTGACGTGACGTTTTTGAGTAACATTTGACCGTTATAACATGTTGTATCAATGACAAATATGAATATGTTGCTTAGAATCATTACCACATGGAGTTTTGACCTCTATTTTCTCTCTTTCCTCTGTTCATCTTTGACCCTGACATTGTTTAACAGCAGCGCATTAGAATAATCGAAGGCCTGAAATCCCACGGGACAATCTGAATCCAAGGTCATTATGTCGCCCACATAATTCTCCATCCAAATATGTGTTTTGGCAGGAACAAGCTGTGCTGCTTTACTCAAGTGTGTCAGCTTTTACTCAAACCATTCTTTCTGGTTAGTTCACTAGTCTAAGATTTCACTACACACTCAACAAACAATGGAATAATACTCATTGTTTTAGATGGTTTTATCACTGCCATAACTGTGCTTACTTGTTTCCATATTTACCCGTGTTAAATAGTGATATAGCACCTGACTCGTATACCCAGTCACTCTCGCTCTTACCTAAGTGAAAAATAATCATTGAATCATTTCAGTTTGAACACAGCTAACGATCTGCATATCGCTCTGAATGGACCCCACTGGACCGATCTTAACTATGTATTGACATGTGCCTGTTGTGCGTCAAGACTATTAAAATACAGTGGAGACATGAGCTGGTGGTCGCCAAACTCACCAACGGCTCTCATGAATAAAACAGCAAAAATAAGACATTGCGGGCACTCTCTTGGTTAGAAAAGGCTACATTTAAAACATGCACTAATGAAGTCACGATGGCCGACACCCGATGGGTTTTTTAACTGCAGCCACCTTTGATAGAGGCTTTTTATTCTAATCAAGTGAGTGCCTGAACTTGCTTTTTGCAGTTACGTTGCAAAATCATTCACATTCTTATTCCTTTTGCATTTTCTGACCTTCCAACCCTGATCTTTTTATTCATTGAACACAGACACAGCAATTAACATTGAACAGACCAGAAGTTTATAGCACAAGTATTTCCAACAATAGTCCACAGGGGGCTTTTAAGTAAACAATTGATTGAAAAACATTCAAACGCGAGGTTAAAACAGGCACATTTGACACATGAGAACAACTTTCTTTGAGCTCTCTGCTAAAGATGTTTATAATAGTCCATAGTTTCAGTCCAGTGGGTCCTATTGTTTGTTCGACGAAATGTACCGCATTCACCTGCTTTGAATCCAAGATGCCCTTATTTCACTTGATTTCCCCACACAGCTCACAGACACTTCACAAACTGCACTCAATAGAGAAAGATGTTATCCTCATTCTGCAAGAACTTTATATTAATAGCTCTGGCCCCTCCCCTTTTCCATCACAGCCACAAAGCTGTTAGAACAGAACTGCGGGCCAATCCACTGGGGCCTCAATGTCCTTGATTCAAATCTAATTAGGAAAAATTGAAAAAAAGCGTGGCCCTGCAGGCTCCCGGTATTTAAACAAATGTAGTTGTAATGGCGGGTCACTCAGCTGAGAGTAAACTGGAATGACTGACCAGGGACCGCTTGATAGATCATTTAACCCGAGTGAGGGGGAAAAACGCTCCTCAGAAGAGTAAAGTCCAATGCCATTTGCGCAAACTAAATATAAAGGAGTTACAATTTGCTAAAGAAAGTACACACAAGGTGCCCCTTTGTTGTACGTGCCCTGATGCAGTTAGTGATTGACTCCAATTAACCCACATGTTGTAATATTAGCCACCAGGAGCAAAGCGTTCCGGAGACTTCAGCCTGACTTTACCACAGGCGGAGGGAGTCGTTGAAGCTGGGGCTGTTTCACTAGACATGAACAATTACCTTTTTAACTTTACTTTTAGAACTTGAATGCTTATAATGTATACCATGATCTTCAATTCAATTCAATGGATTTTTGTATATCCCAAAAACACAACAGAAGTCGTCTCGGAGGACTGGGTTCTGGTGCTGGGTTCGCATACCGGTTAACAGTGTCTTTTTGAGTCGAGTTTGTATGTATCTCCCTGTGTCTGCGTAGGTTTCCTCCGGGTGCTACGGTTTCCCCTACCACCAAAAACATACACAGTAGATCTGGAAAGTGATCTGTAGATCTGCACTGGCGCTTTCATCTCTGTCAGGAGTGATAGACAAATGCCCACAATTGTAAAGCGCTTTGTGACTCTGCGGTCTGTGAAAGTTGCAATCAAGATTACTCACTTACTTTACAACATTGACAATTCCTCAAAAATAGATCAGAAAAACACTCACAGAAATGAGATAATAACAAATAAAGTCCAAAGGAGGTGGTTGCCCAATGTCTATACACACGCCCTCTATGATTGTATATAGATTTTTTAAACAAGACTTGTGGGGTTGTGTAATTCTCTCATTTAAACTGATCAAATATGAAATCTTCTATTCAAATTGAACATGCACCACATGTCCTAACCTACATTTTAGCTCATCAAATGTAAGCCAGCTTTTATAGTCCAAGGTTAATTTGCCCACAACCAACCTGGGATGTCTATTTGACTGGTATCCAACTGGCAGCATCTGGACTGAAGTGCACACAACATTTATTTGTGGTGTTGGGATGAGGGCTAAAAAGACGAGGAGAAATAAAAAGCAGATACTGTAAACTGAAAAAAAATTGCATATTTGCCGGCATTATTTACCACCAGATACAACGGTTGAACTGTAGCATGATGCTTATCCTCTATAAATTATATGTTCTTTTAAGTAAGTAGGTAAGTCAATCATCTCTATTTATACAGCGTTTTGCACTGACCAAGGTCACAAAGAGCTGCAGGCAATTTGTCACTCACTCCACACACGGTGACCATGGAACCACAAAAACAAAATTTATAGAGCAGATTCTGTTTGATGAATGTGTATAACGATTGAAAGCGCTCTACACTAGAAAGAATGTGTCATTGGGAGTGGACTCTGACTTGAGGCCAAATACAGATTCATATTTAGTTTCTGGACATGAGTCATCGTTTACAATCACATGAATCTATGGGAACTTTAAATGTTGACGACCACTTCCTTTACAATTGTATAGATGTCACAAACTGAAAAAGGAAAGTTATTTTATTTTTTATCACTTTTTTTTCTGTGGGACTGGTGACAGCAGAGCCCCGCTGTGCTGACACCAGGCTGCGTGCGAGCACATTACTCACACCACATGGTTCAGATTAGCACTGAGGAGAGCCGACTGTGACCAGCGTGTTTTTGGGTCCCAACACTGCCAATAACTATTCACGAAAATGTCACCAAACCACAATATCATAGCAGTATAGCGCCCGAGAGAGTGCCTTATTAATAAGCAGCTCTCCATTTGAATGTCTGCTTGTTTACAAAGATGGAGGAGAGGAGTTGACATTTAGTGCATACAGAGCCAATCCGCTGTATTTATGCTTCTGAACTGGAGACATGGGATCCTATTAGCCAAGCTTCAACGCCGCTCCCCGGATAACACGTCTCTTTCTACTTTTCTCTTTGCTGGCGTTGTTCTCACCCCAGAGATCAGAATAATGGAAGAAAGACACTTGACACTAATAAAGAAATACAGTAAAGCTGGATTTCCTTAGATGCTAAGGAAAGAAATGTTTTGGGGAAAAAGCTTTTAATTTGTAAAAGAGTACATTGTGAATCACCTTTTGTCTTATGTTTTTAAGAGGCTCTGCACAGTGTGAATGAGAAATGGTAAATGAGAACGTGTCTAATAAGTAATTCAAGCTAATATAACCTTCATTTAGTAGTCATAGTGATATGTATTACACATGATTGTTGGCTAATGGAACAAACACAATTTGATGACATTTTATTCATTTTTTTCACTTGTGGACATGACAATACATCACATTTTACAATTACATTTCAAATAATGGTAGTTCTGTCACACAAATGAACGGAAGCAGAAAGAAGAAAATAATCTCATGTTGCTGATATTGAAAATGACTTGTTGTGGGCATTATTACCCTCACTCACACGGCGGTGGCAGCGAGGTTTCCATACACAAGCCACTGCCGCACCTATTGTTTTTTGTTATTGTTAGTAGTTGGGGAAACCAGCGGAAACCTGCATAGGGAGAAGATGCAAACTCTATACAGTGGTGCAGTGAAGCACAAGAGCAAACCACTGTGCCGCCCATCTAAGACAGTTGTTTGATATTATTGTTGTTATTTTTTGAGCATGTTATTTTCTATATGATTATTATTTTTATTTTTACTGAAACACATGCCTCAACACTGTTGGTTATTCGTTGCTGTCTTTTTGTATTAATTTACATGTTTGCACTTATCTTTTATGTTTACATTTTCACCAATAAAAAGGTTTTTAAACAGCAAAACAGGTAATACTAAAGTAAAAGTGAATATAATATTAATTGCATAGTAATTCCCACTACACTGTGTTTGTGTCCTAAATGGGCAGTGAGCAGCAATGATTATAAATTCCATCACAAACTGACCTAAGCTCATCATCAAGATATTATCAGAAGGACACGCTTATTCTAAAAGCTGAATATTATGTTTCGAGCTTATTCAAAGCACTCTGAATGCAACCTAATATTGAATTAAGACCCATCTCAAGCCTTGGACAAACAAACATTTATGGACCTAATGGGAATAGGAGTTGCAGCTTCTGATGATGATGCATAGTGCACTTGTGTCTGTGTCTAAATCTTATGAATATTTTGTTACAATATGCAATCAGAACCTTTGCATTAATCATTCATCGTCTATGTGGCCCATTATTTCTACTATTCAATTATTAATGCTTTGGACTAGCTTTTTTCACATAATCATGTACTGTACCTTTTGGAAATCTCCTATACGTTGCCTTATATGTTTTGTGCCAGCAGCTAACAAGCAAACAGAGAAAAATGTATTATGAAAAAGCAGTTTAATAATCTTTTCATATACTCATATCAAAACTATGTGTATTTGTAGAGCTCAAAATCACAGCGCCGTGATCATCTCAAAAGTCAAACAATTAAATCAGTCATTGGTCAAAAATTGTCCAAAGCAACTTGTTTTGTGTGTTTCATACTGTAAATAGCCGCAGAATGAGTGTTGTTTCAGAAACTTTTTATGAACAAATCAGTCTTCATCTTATTCCGATCTTGATCTTTTACATACTGAGATTTGATTGTCTGAGAGAGGGTGGTACTCTGTTTTTCTGATAAAGCTTTTCTAAAGATGTGACAGTGGCCAAAAATGCATGCCTGTTTAAACTAGTTTTTGGCCCTAATATTTTGTAGTCCAGCTTTAAGCAAATGGATAAATGTTCTAATTCCTCCTTTGTCCTTCGACCCTCTGTTTTTGGCGTGGGGAGATCCACTTCCCTGGGCGGGTGTGCTGTGTATGAGTCCAGGACTGACTCAGGTCTGATGAGTCAGTCCACTTATCCTCATCCTGCATATGAGGACAGATATGAAGAGGTGGGGGGTTCGGGGTCTCTTCTCTGAAACAGACTTGGCCGCAGAGGGGAGTGGGACAACAGGGACAACAGGGACAAGTGAAAGGAAGTGAACAGAAGGTGAAAGTCATAATGGATCACATGAACCCTTCTGAAACCTTTTCTCTCTATTTCAGTGCATATCTGTGTATGATAATCCAGTCCAGATTCAGACCCTGTACAAAAGTGTTAAAAAGGTTAGGTTGTTTTTCTGCAGATACATCTAAATAAGAATAAAATATTTTCGATCCTCGATATGGCTCTCATTGACAACTGGAAAATTCCCGAAAAAAGCATTATTATTGTTGTTGGTTAATGATTTTTTTGTTATTTTATGTGTGTGTGTGATATATATAGGCTCTTATGAGCTCGTTGTTACGGAAAAATGGGCTGTGAAAGCTGTGACCAAATGAATAAGGATTATAATATATAATATTATAATAATATCTGAGAAATGAGTTGAGGGATGCTGCAAATGTGTTTTTTTACTGTTATTTGCATCTGTTGTTCCACATTCACACTCCCACCCTGAAATATTGTATATGTTTTTTAGCGACGGGAACACCCAGAGGATAGACACAGGGAGAACATGTTAACTCCATTCGGACCCAGAACCTTCCTGCTGAAAAGCAAGAGCACCATCCACTCAGCCACTGTGCCATTAAAATAAGTTAAAAACAATAATTTAACAACAACACAAACGGACCAGAGTGTCTTACGTTGTACTTCAGCCATTATACAAAACTTATTTTCTGTTTGTTCTTTCTCTTTCAGAATTTTTCCTGGAGTTGCTGGACACCTCGGCGAAGTCCTTAAACGGCATGTTCAAGCAAACTTACGGAAAGCTCTACATCCAGAACTCGGACATCTTCCAGGACCTTTTCACAGAGCTGAAGCGCTACTACACCGGAGGCAACGTGAACCTGGAGGAGATGCTCAACGACTTCTGGTCCAAGCTGCTGGAGCGCATGTTTCAGCTGCTCAACTCGCAGTACCACTTCACGGACGATTACCTGGAGTGCGTGAACAAATACACGGACGAGCTCAAGCCGTTTGGGGATGTACCGAGGAGACTGAAGGCCATGGTGACCAAGGCCTTCATCGCGGCACGGACCTTTGTGCAGGGCCTGATGGTGGGCAGAGAGGTGGCCAACAGGGTCGCAAAGGTACGTCCATGCTGTTGTTTGATGTGCTTTGTGAAAGAAAATACTACATATCATGGTCAGTGAGGATTCCATGGCAAACTCCAATTGATTAATTTTGTTTAAACCTCATTTTAATTACAGTTTCCATATCTCTCACATCACAGTATCTCGTCTGAGGTTGAGCACAAACATTTAATTTAAGTTCTGAGTGCTCTTATTTACTTCTTCTTCTTCTTCTTTCTCTGCTGTAATGTGCGCAACGACAACACTGAATTTCCCCACTGTGGGACGAATAAAGGAATATCTTATCTTATATCTTAAAAACTTAATTTCTATTGTGCCACAGGATATTGAATTAAGTTGCCAAACAGGTTTTGTCATGGGTTGAGCAAACGTAGTGTTTTATCTCTTGTGCGTCTTCAGTTCGATCATGACAACGGTTGCTAGGAAGCTTTTGGTGGCTCTTAGCATATAAAGTAGTCTCTTTCCTCAAATATGTTATTGAGAGTTGAGCGTTTAAAGGTTAAACCATGCGCATCACTGCTCCTTGTTGTTTCATTCTTACAAGGATCACCTAATTTCGCCTGTTCCTTCTCAAATTATGATACCCAAATGGAAATGCCTATTGTGTGGACATCTTGTGTCTGATGTTGTGTTATGAGGCCTCATTTGAAAGGTAACACCTTCTAGTTTCTGGAAATGTATTTTACAGTTTTTTAGGAAGGACACAGTTTGCATTACAGCTTCTCAAACATAAGTCAAACTTAGTTTTTTTTGTCTCAAAAAAAAAAAAGGCAATTTCAAAAGGTTCTCCTGAAGACATACTTTATGGTATGTTGTTCAAACTCACCAGAGCAGATGTTTGTGGTGTTGGCAACACCTGTATGAAATTTTAGACCTTTAGGTGGAATCATTTTGATGCAGGGGGCTTTTTTGTAACTAACGGGCACATTCGGCACAAGTGGTCCATTTTTGTGCCAACTGTGCCAAAGTGTTTAACATGCAAATTATCAATGTTTTTACACCAAAAATCAAATTATATAATTTTTTGGCTTTAAATCTTGCTATAAATAGGATTTATTACAGATATTGAAATGTTTGCAGAAAAGCTATTATTTATATAGATATAGCGCGTAATCCCCGTGAAAAGGCTTCGTCTTCCTCTCTTACGCATTCAAAAATACACTCGAACAGTGGGAGGAACCTTGAAGTCCGACACATTGCCTGACACCTGAGATTGTTGGCTACAAGATGAATTGATTGAAAGCCAAATTGGCCAATGGTAGTCAAGACAATGCTGTCGTGACGCACAGATATCTTCTGTATATGACTGGAGCGATAAAGTTGGGTGCGCATGTTTTAGTCAACTTGATCTACCTCCCAAACCATAGCACTGAAAAGTCCGGGAATGAGCTTGTTTTGAAGGGAAGGCTGAGAGGAAGACGAACATACCCAGTTAGGCTAGATAAATAGTAACATGCCTACTTCATACAATGCGCAAAGAACAGGTTTTATTTTTGTTTGTGCAACATTCAATACTCAAATGTGTTTCACAACAATGTTCCCACATCAAGCTCAGACTAAAGTCTGATCCACCCACTATAATTTCTAATCCGAATCTGAAAAGTAAACAAAACATATGGCAATGTACAGTATTTATTTTAGGGAACCCGGGCTAGTTGGGAAAAGTTTAATATAATCTTTCTAATAGGTTTTTAGTGTATCTTATAACCTATAAATATTTTGACCGCATTAAAGCTGTTTGCTTCTCGCTGTTGCTGTGATGGCTAAATGTATGTCATATTTTCAGTTGTAAACATTTAATAATTTATGGTTGTTTGCATTCTCTTCTTTTTAATTGCAGCCAAATGACTTTCACCAGTAACTTTCCAAAGGGGTTTTAGAACTCTTTTTTAGACATATTCCTCACTTTGTTAATTTACTATTACGTTATGGCTCACCCCCGAATTAAAATATGTTTCCAATGCCCACGAGCATTGGGATTACGAGAGTTTAGTTCTTTAATCCATGTTAAACACAGAAAGTTACGCAACTGGTAAATGATGTAACCAAATCTGTGGAACAGCTTGATGGGGGCGTGTGCTGAGGTTCTGTCCCATGAACAATCACAAACATGATAACACTCAAACACATGGCAATTATTTATTTAGGATATAAGTGCTATATTAATTAGGTGTTTGCAAGGAACTCTCTCCCACATTTGGATAATGAAGCATCTTGCCCGGACATACATTGCATGTCTAAATTACTACAGTTGTAAAGGAGCACTGTGGCTAAGTGAACTTGCAAACAAAGATTGGCAGACATTCTAGGCAAGAAAGCATTAAAATCATAAATAATCACAGAACATTAAAAAGAAAGATAAAAATATAAAATCCCTCAGTTGTATGCACAGCTAAACAGAACCGTTTTTAACCTGGTTTTAAACATTGTCAGAGAGGAGGCCTGTCTCACATCCTGAAGATCTATATGAAAATCCATCCATCCATCCATTTTCTTCCGCTTCATCCGTTGCCGGGTCGCGGGGGCAGCAGTCTAAGCAGAGACGCCCAGACTTCCCTATCCACACACACTTCCTCCAGCTCGTCCGGGGGGACTCCAAGGCATTCCCAGGCCAGCTGAGAGACATAGTCCCTCCAGCGTGTCCTGGGTCTTCCCCGGGGCCTCCTCCCGGTGGGACGTGCCCGAAACACCTCCCCAGGGAGGCGTGCTATATGAAAATATTAATCTAAATTCCACATAAACCACACTGTGTTCATTCTTTTTAAAACCTTCTCTTCTTATCTTTTCCCTTTTTTATTTGTCTAGCATTTTATTTTCTTCTTAAGGTTAATCCTTAAAATAATTTGTTTTACTTAATGCCTGTGAGAAATTTAGAATAATTGTTCATTATAAAAGCGGAAACAACAATTTATAGGTGTGAAATATTTTCCTGTCACTCATTCATTCATTAATTTTCATCTCTTTATTAATCCATTTCTGGGTCAGGGGAGTGGCAATCAGAGCTACCACCCAATTCACAAAGCACCAGGCATATTACCTACTCAGTTGTATAGTGCCTGTTAAAACTACAGGTGAATAGACAGTCAGACCTCAGAGGCTAAGCAGGACAGGGTCAGGCTAGTGCTGTGATGGGAAACCTCTGGGAACACAAAGTTGCCACAGAGGAGCAGAAGTAAATTTCCAAACTGCAATGTTGTGTCCTGAGGCAAGATTCTTCACCCATATTATCTACTATTAGTCTGGTGTGTGAATGAATGGATTGGTGGTGGTCAGACTGGCCAATGGCACAGATTAGTTGCCTTTCTTGTGTCTGCCTTAGGAGAGAAGTGACTACAGCAGTAGTTTACTTCTACCGTGTACATAGTGAATGAATAAGGTAATGTGTAGTGTTGGGTGTTGTGAAACGCGCTGTATAAATTCTATGCATTTTTACAAGTTGTTGTTAAATGAGATGTCAAAAGTGTTTGTTTTTGCTTGAAAAGGCTGCTCAGTTTTTCAATTGAAATTGAAATTCCAAATCCATCAGAGTTTGGGCTTTTGGCTCTGAATCCACAGCTGCCTCTCTTCATTGTGGAGACGAGCTTCATATATTCTGTGTGTTCACAAACAGCTGGCCTCTCATAATTAGGGATATGTGCAGATAGAGTGTAGTGCGCCCTGCTGCCACAGAGCGTGTCATCTGACTCACACCTCTTCAATTGTTTATCTCTTATCCTTTCTCCAACACTCCATCCAACCATTTTGATGAAAAGTTAAAGTGAATACCTCTATACATCTGCCAAGCCACACTGAAAGTGGGCATCCTAGAAGGCGCCTCCGTTGCAATAGTTCAAATCCCACATTCCCAATCCTTCATAAATAATGGAGCAGAGCTGTAATGCAGCAAACTCCTCGGCCTGTCAGGAAAATGAGCTGTGAAGGAGGCGAGGAGGTGTAAACTTGTTCAACACAACACCTGACCTTGACCCGCAGCTCTCTGTCAAAAACCAAGCCCAAAGACTCCAAGGTCTAATCACCTCAGATGACAACAGAGCCTTTTTAAGGAAACCTGAGCAGAGGCAAGATTGTTAAATGCATTGTGTGGCTAATAGATGTTACTCTTATTTGGTAACCTTTAGCAATGGTGGAAGAAGTGGAGTACACACCATAACAAAAACAAAGCAATTTCTTGATTTATACCTTAACTTTGTTCTTCACGGCAAGCAGTGTCCCATATATTACGTTTTGAGAAGTGATTTTATAGATCCAGGACAGTTATCATGAATCGTAGTTTGCCATGCTAAAGTCTCATTTTTTTATTCGACAAAAAGCCTAGGGCTACACATACTGAAGGCAGAATTTTGCAGAAACAGCAGCATATTTGAAAATGCATTGTGTGATTTCTTGGATCATTTAAATGTTTTTTGCTGAACGAGCGCAGGCTAATAGAGAAGCTCACCACTGTGCCCATCGAGGAGCATCGTGCAATCAGACAATGTATTTCCAACACAATTGGACTCTCCCCAGCTGGCGTACAACAGTTATTGGGCACTTCAGGGTTTGTCCTTCACGGCTGCCACGGCTTAGACATTATAAGACTTTTTTTATGACTAACTATATGAGTCTTGTGTCACTGCCAATTTAATTTGCCAGTTTGAGGTCTTCACAGTGATGGCGTTTGCAAACATGTTTTTCATTTGCATAGTCAAGTGGATTAGACTCGACTTGAATCGAAAACCTGCTGTCAAAAGAAAGACAAAAAATTAAGGGTAATCTCTTCTTACTGTTCTGAAAGTAATCTTTTGTAGAGCATCTTTTGCCGATGAAATCACAGATAGAGCAAACCCATAAACCGGGGAACATGACTTTCTATGACACTTGGATTCGTGCTGAAGCCATAGTAGTCAGTTGGTGACAATTTTATATCATATACATAATTCATGTCAAATTACATATTGAACACAGCCCCTGGTAGAAGTGTCTGTGGCTCATGCAAACCTGAATGAACATGTCAGATACAGTGAAAGTCAAGTATCAACTGGCCTTTTTATGTGCCGGCTTTTTCATTTACTGTGGGTTTTTAATCAGCGTAGAGCTGCGCCAATCACAAAACATCCATAATTACTGTAAACACGCCATCGCGCTATCACGTCACACATTTACAGTATGGCTCTTTAAAAGCACATTTTAGTTGACTTGCACTGAGCAGTTTTCAGGATTAGACGCAGGATATGCTGGGATTATTGTTCATGATGACCATTAAGAGTTTAATCCAGTGGTACTTAAAACACAGCTCACGATGAAGCCAGCCGTAGATTACAGGGATTTGAACCTTTTGAACGGGTTTGAAGTTGAGTTATTCGTTGCTCTTATCACTCAGAGAAGCTGAGCCAGGACACGCTGCATATTGAGTCAGGATGTTTAGAGGAAGGGTAGTTTGTGCGGAGGGATTTGTTCTTCCTGATGGCTCATACTCGTGTCATGTTGATCTCATTATAGACTCATTCCCAGCCACGGACTGTCAGATCGCTTTAGCTCCAGGGTATTTCTACACACAACATTTACCTTCCGTCCAACCACTGACAGAATGTATGATTTTTACTGCTGCTGCGTGGGACCGGCGTAATTACTACAAAGTCTCATAACTCTATAATGGTCTTTAGCTTTATTCTTTTCCACATAATATATTCTCTCTCTTCACTGCACTTTAAGACGTTTTGACATGGGGAAAATGTTTCATAGCTGGGTGTATGCAACGTGTTCACAGAAATGGAATAGAATGAAGCACAGCAATGTATTCATTTACATACAGATTTACAGTTAATATTACAATTACTGTTTATACGTCTATAGTATTTATTTGGTTGGAACAATGCCTGTTAATGGATATACCTGTCTGGATTGTATCCAGACTATGTGGTACCTCCACCATGGCACGAAGTGCAGGTCGGGGTCTGACTCACACTTTATAAAAAAGCAATATGTCATGTTCAGTTAAGTCCTATGTAGAAGTTCAAATCTATTTGTCGATTTATTTATCTTTTTAAACCAAGCACACAAGACACAGTACAACAGCAAAGTGATAGTTTTGCGAGTGGATGGTTTTAAGGTGTGGCCTTTGCCCTATTAAGATACAGCACTGTAAAATCTGAGAGGGAAGTGCATGGGACTTGAATGCAAAGGGCTACAGAGGGAGCACAAACAAAAGTGGACAAGAGGACACCCCTGTCTAGAGCCCCTGGCAATAGAAAAAGGTGACACTTTTGAGTGAGTACGATAGCTGATGGATTATTATACTGCTACTGCTACCTGGATGAATTTATGAAATGTAAAACTTTCCCAAAAGATTTTACTGAGGACCACAGTTACTGCCTTTCTAGCCGGTCAAAGCAGTCCCATTAAAAGACTGCTATAGTTGGTGTCTGGGAAAAAGGCTGATTTCTGCAGGATAATAATCAAGGAAAGGTCTTCAGAACAGCGTACGACAGAGGGAGGGGCCTATATCTGAAGCTTTCCTGCGGGTGCTTGAAAAAGGTTGGGTCTCTCGGTTTGCCTGAATATGTCAAAAAACAAAGGGCCAAGGTGATCCCAAAATGTTGCATAGAATTCAGGTGGGATCCCATCAGCGACAGGAGTTTGAACAGTCAGTTCAGTCAGTGTGATGGGGTGGGTTTTATTAGATCACCTTCTGCTTTGGCAAATGAGAGGCATCCAAAAAGTGTTTGCTTTTACTTTGAATGCCAGCTTTATGGGCTCTTAATGAGAATTGCCCATCAATATTGTTGCATAAACTCAGTGAAAAGTGTAAAGAAATGACTGACCAAAAATAAATAGAAGTCATTATGTCTCTTTGCATAAATCATCTGTCTCAGTCTGTCTCAGTTGTATCTTAGATGGTTATGGAAGGCTGAAAAGAAGAGTTGCACTTTCAATTAAAAAATAAGAACTTAAACATTACTTAATTTGATGCAAATACTCAGGCCCTGCAGCATATTTTCACACTTGGCTAACTAATTTAATGGAAAAGTTCATTGTGAAAAGTTGCTCTCATATTCTGTCCACGAAAGTTGGACGGTACAGACTTTGGACGCAGCCTGGCTCGGGGTAGATTATGTGACCTTCTCTGTCAGTCTGTGGAGCTGTTCTGTTTTCACTAGGCCAGTCCAGAGGCCCACACACACACACACACACACACACACACACAACCACAATATGTCTATTCGGTTACATATACATATGTGTATATATACAGTATATATATTCCAATAGCCAATATCCATGTACAGTCAAGGAAAATTTACCAAGTATACAATATGTATAGTATTATTATTTCAATGTTTCTATGTTTATGTTTGTATTAATATCATTGATAATATCATGAATATGAGCAAGAATAGTTATCTTATGGCATTATATGGTATCTTATCGTAGTGTGTTATGGGAGTGTTTTACAATTGTACCAGAAAATCAGACGACAGATAACCACTTTATTAGCAATAAGAGCTTCTTTCTCACCTCTCCTCCTTATCTCTGTCTGAGCGTCTTCCCTCGTCCCTGTCTGGCTTCAGTCTCCCACAGCTTGCAGGGGATAAGGCCACCGTGGCAGCACTATGGCGGCAGATGGCAGCTGGCTCACAACGCTTTGGCTCGTCAAAAGGAAATGTGCCGCACCAAACATGTCCTTTTTAATTAAAAGATTTTGATCAGAGGCGAGCGGCAGAATGTCGGCGAGTGAAAGACAGCATGCATCAGTGGTGGGCCTCATGAAAAACGCATTATGGAATAAAAAAAGTCTGAACTACTTTGTACGGGACATATTTTATAACTTGAAGATGAAAGTCTGGCGGACATTTGAAGCCGAAGAAAAATATGTTCAATATGTTATTAGGCCAAGTACGCTTTTATTTGGATTCACGGTCGAGTTATTCCAATTTTCTCCGCAGTGTTTTTCATGCTTTTCTGTAAAAGCTGAGGTGCAAAGTCATGGTCAAAATGTTGTTAATACGTACAAGGATTTCATGTTGAACATTTTGAAGTGTATATTTTGTTCAACATATTCAAAAGGTATTTACATTATAGAAAGATTATAGAAAGAACTCACAGTATACAGACATGCCCATGTATGTACTGCCTGTATCTTTTTGTTTTGGTATTCGTCACAATATTGAGAGATATGTTATTTCTGAATTAATTATATTATTTTCAGCAAAGTCAGAAGTTTAATGTCAGACAGTGAGGGGAATTAATACGTCTCTTTACTTTTATATGTAAACTTCCATTTTCCACTGTAATCGTGCAAAAGTCAAACACTAGGAAATTGCTTTGTGGTGCTATCACGTTATACAAGTAAAAATGGCATTTAAAGAAACAAAAAATCTTAAGCATTTCTTTTGTATTCCTAAGATTTACAGATTCTTTATTCGTCCCAGAAAAAGGGGATTTACTACTAAATACTAAATTCCTCTTACTGAAACTAGCCATATCAGGTATAAAAACAAAGCTTTCATATGTAGTGTGTGTTCATACTGATCCAAAGTATGAATAAAAATATGATATTAACTCTTTAACATTCACTCCTTTTTTTTGATAAGATGTAGAAGTTTTAACAACACAAATATTTACCAATCGGTTGAGATGCAGTTAGGTAAAAGTGCCTAAAAGCAAGTGTTATGCCAAAGAGTTAGATTTCAGTTCCAAGCATGTTTCAAGTGCATAAAAGGAAGTCAAAAGGGTTCAAATGTGTGTGGAATGTATAGTACCAAAAAAATAATAAAATAAAAAAATAAAAAAAAAGGCCACTCTTCAGGCTGAGCGTAACTCCAAAACTAGTAAAGTCATAAAACATAGCCGGGGTGTTGTTGAATGTCTGTCTCCACACTGGTTACATCTCATCACACTTTCTGTGTGTGATCTGTGCTCCGGTTTAAAGTGTGCGGCCCCATTTTTATTTGAGCAGCACTTAGGAGAGCTTGTCAACGCTGTGTTGTGACATTCTGACCAGCACTTTCCAGGCAGCTGCTGGGAGGAAAGGTGCCTGGGAGACATCCAGCCTGATCGGTGGATGATCTGTGGGGTAGACTGTGTGTGCCGCCTGTATTCACCGGAGACAGAGGGAAAAGCTGAAGACAGAAAGTCACAGCACAGTGCGGAGTTAGCTTTTAGCATGTTTGCACTTGTCTATGTGAATCAAACACAAAACCCAAACCGCTGCTTCTGACTTGTCACAGAACATAGAAGATGTCAGAAAGCATCATAGAGACACAGGAGACCCCCAGCTCCACTTCACCCGCCTGCGCTGCTCATGTGAGGGCCATGTCAGCGGATCACCCTCATGGATGTGACAGCGGCTGGTTTTAGTGCTGCCTCATAGGACTGCTCTTTGGATCCCTCTTGCAAGTAACATGGAGGAGTATTGTAAGTCCACTGAACACCAGGGAAACGCCCCAGGTAGAAACAACTAGAGTAGTCATGATTTAAGGATCCGAAATAAATGCTTCCAGAATGATGATGATGTCAAACGTTTGCCTTTGTTGTGCTATTGCAACAAAACTTTTGTATTTAAGTATGAAAGAAGTGGATTTCTTATCTTGTTGAGTTAAAGTGTTATTTGTGATTCTTTTGAATGATAAGTTGTGACAGCTTGTTGACATGTTTCGGCTGCAGAGCCATCGTGAGACCCGCCTGGTCCTTAATCAGCTGATGTTGGAATGGGTAGTCATGTAAGAATGTAATCGGGATAATAGTTGTTGGTTGATTTGTTTTTGATCAGGCCTGAATGTTCACTCATGTGTCTGGAAAAAACACCCAATCATTGCAGCAGCGTTTTAATAATGCAGGTTGTGTGTTTTTTAGCATGAACTTTTGTTTTCTTTTTGGCATCCTTTTCTGCGGACGGACCAATACCAATTATTCTACCAGTTATAAAATAAATAATTTTGTTAATTCTTTATTTTAAAGATGGGATAGAAATTAAATTTTATTGATAGATTTTTTTGATAGTATTTTTTTCATTGTTTAACTCAAGCATTAAAAAAAAACGTTTTGAATGATCAAAACATGTTTTGAGTGACAAAGAAAAAACTAGCAGCTCTGTGTCACACACAGATTTGTAAATCAAAATCTGTTTAACATTTTGAAATGATATTTTTTATCCCAGCCTTGTGGAGAGGAGTTTAATATTGTTTGGATATTGTCACAATGTTATTTTAGTTACATAATGTTTCTTTGTTGACAAGTGACACTGTATATAGTCTGAGGACACGCGTGCATACAGAGCGTGCATACGGCACCTTCACCACTGACCCATATAGGCATTTTCTGCCCTGACACCCCTGTGATTAAGGTGTGACTATGTTTAGAGAGCAAACACGACTGGTTAAGATCACCTTCATGCTCAGAAGCCACTCATGCGGACCCTCGCTATAATGGGGTACTTTTTAAAACTCATTTCTGTCTTGAAAAGCAATGCTTCTGAGTCTAAAAATAAACTCCAATTCTATTCACTACATTGTGCAGTATTGGTGAGAGTTGGAACTTGCACTTTTGCCAGGATATAATGCGCCTCGTCGGAATTCTTGTTGAAAAAATATATTTCAGTGACTTAATCTCAAATAACAGAGTGAAGATAAAATTACTCTGTTGTATGCACAGCTAAACAAAACTGTTTTTAACCTGGATTTCCTCAGAGAAAAAGCCTGTCTCACATTTTTAGGAAGATAGTTCCAGATTTTAGCTGCATGAATCTGAAAAGCAGCCCTCCCATGTCTAGTTTGGACTCGGCACCAGCAGGAGGCCCATCCCTGGTCTCCTCAGATTCCAAGTTGGTTCATATGACACTAACATGTCACTGTTGTACTTTAGAGGCCATGGAGAGACTTGTACACAAGCAGAGCTCCTTTAAAGTCTATTTTCTGAGCCACAGGAAGCCAGTGCAGAGACCTGAGAACTGTAATGTAGTTGTTTATGAAGATGATGATGATGCTTTAGTATATTTTACTTGTTGATATCCATGTTATTTTTGTCTGCCCTGAAGACTTCCTGTCTTTAGGAGCAGATGGCGCTCTGATTTGCAGCATGACTGATTACGCATATTACTACTGACACTAATGACAATAGAATTGAGTGGGGACACTGGGGCACTCCTACTTTCCACCCCTTCCAATCAGCTCAGAGTATCTTTACCTGCCACAATAATTATTGAGGAGTCATGGACGAAACTTTTTGGCCATCCACTGCAGGAGTCCCTCTTGTGCTCCCCTTGACTGGCCTTGGTAGAACTCACAAAGTCACTGTCATTTCTCACAACTTCATTACTTGGTGGCGCAGAGCAATTTCCCATCGTCTGTGCCTGCCGTTGTGTGTGAGCCCTGAAGGAGCACAGGCCATATGCGCATGACAACACCCTGTCGCGTGCAGACGAAGGTGACGAAGCTGCTGCTGTCTCGTGTTGGCGCTCATTACTACCATTATGCCTGAATCTGTTTGTCCTATTCAGTAGAACAAATGCTCCTAATGTCTGTGTAATACCCTCCGTCTTGGCTTCTGCTGAATACAGAGCACAACTACTGTAGGGGCTTGGTTCCACAGGTTTTGATCGGGGACGGTGACAGACTTGGATACACTTCAAACTGAATAGATAAGACTGTGGGACTGTGGAGCTCAGAAGACCTGCACACGGGAAGTCTCCTCCGGTCTGGATTTGTGTTTTCCATTGATTTTTATTATAGATATGTTCTTGAAAAAAGTATGTAACTTTTGTTTTGTTTCATAAATACATTTTGTTGGTCGTGAAAGATCAAGGCTATGCTCACACTCAGAGAGCAGCCGTCCTCCTGTGGACTCACCACCTGCAGAGGGTCAGTGAGGGGCTGGTGCTATGAGACTTGGGTGGCATCTCTGACTGTCACCCCCCTGACCCAGAAATGGATTAAAGGGTAGAAAATGGATGGATGGATGGATTTTGTTGGTCCCAACAGAAAGAGGCCTGTTTCTGTAACATGCTGTGACCTAATCAGACCAATACATGCTGTCATTGACTTATTAGAACACATTGTATCTTTTTCATGCTGGGAGCGGATTGGCTGAGTGAGGACTGGTGTGGAAACTAGTGAGAGAACAGTTTTGATAGCTAAGAACAATTTAGATTTTACATTGTTAATTTAGGATGTTTCAAAGTTAGGTAGTCCAGCTTTAAGATTATTTTAAACCTAAAAAACAATACAACCGCGTACAATTTTGCAAAACTTAAGATTTCCCTATAGATCACCGCAATCCCTGATCAAGTTTTCAAATGTTGATTACAAATGTATTTCATTTTATTTAAATTATTTAATTTTTTTCAGGTTTATACAGGATTCTGTTGTTTTACATAAATACATAAATACATATACATTTTCCTTTTCATTATATATATTTATAAAGCCTCAAGGCAGTCACTGTTCTGCTCCATCAAGGGTTTTATATTTTAAAAGTTAATACTGTTGTAGTGTTTTATATCTCCATGTTGAGCCGCGACTTCATGTTTTTATGTATGACTTTGACAATATGACAGTTCCCAAACAAATCTCTAACACTTTCTCCTGGACGTGCACAGTCTGAAATGATTTTCATGATGCACGGCACTTTTAACAGAGTTTTCACTGGGGCTCAGATCACGTTCCATCATGCTGTGTTGTGTATTTTATTCATTCATGCTGTTTTTTTGAATGGGATAGTGGGCCCAATTCTGTCACCACTGGGGGCGACAGTGGCTCAGTTGGTAGAACATTGGCCTTTGAGCCTGAAGGTCGTGGGTCCGAGCCCACCTTAAGACCTACTTCGTGACTCTCACTGATGACTGTCATTGTGTCCTTGGGCAAGACACTTAACCCCACTTTGCCTGAAGCCCCCACTGAAAGATCTCCGCTCCTGTGGACTCACCACCTGCAGGAGGATCAGTGAGAGGCTGGTGCTCTGTGTACTGGGTGCAGCTCTGACTGCCACCCACCCGACCCAGAAATGGATTAAGGGGAAGAAAATGAATGGATGGATGGATGGAGTGTGCCCAATTGTAACTTTTTGTGAACTGCACCTTTGTTAGTTCATGGAGTCATGATTCTCTCTTGACCAAATTAAATTAAATTAAAATGACCAAAATTCAGTAATTAGTATTCAAACAACTTATATTTAGCTTTTATCGTACCCCTTTATTATAAAAAGACTACACCGCATCACATTCCACACACTAGGTCATCACCTTTTATAGTATTGTTCCAGTAATTTGTCCTTTGCATTTGACCCAGCCATCTAATACTACTGTAGGGAAACCTGTCAGGAAGGACTATTGTACAGCACCTGGGGCCCATCTCCAGATGTCGATACTTGGCTTGGTCAGATCTCCGTTTGCTGCAGAATGGTACCAATGGTGCATGTGTCCAGGCCCTTCACAAACATTCTTGATATATATAAAAATGTATATAAAATGTCATCAACGTGTTATTGTGCATTTGAGCCAACATGTTGGCTAAACCTTCCTAAAGGGATATAATTCCTGCAAATGTCAACATAAATTTCCAAGTGGTAACTTTTGTTTGTTACTTACGTGGCAATAAAAATTATTCTGATTCTGATTCTGATCATTTCACTTTTTTAAGAATTATGACAAACTATAGTCCATAAGTGCAACTGTTTTATCCTAGCTGATCCCCAAAACAAACAAGAATAGTTAGTATTGTTTCATTGCTAAACTGCAAAGAGAAATGTGGTTGAAGTGTACACTGTCCTGCTCCAAACCCATCTCTGCCTCATCCTCCAGCAGTGGCTTTTTATTACAAATAAGAGAAGGACACACCTACAAATGAGATTTCACTATATAGTTTCAAGCAAAACCCCCTCTTTGTTGACAAAACACTTGTTGTTCATTGATTTCAACTCAAAAAGTGGCTTTTTATGTCAACCAAAAATGTACTAAAACTCAAATACAATTATCAACACAATAATCTAAACACAATATTTACTATCACCTGTGCTCGCTGTCAAGTCCTTGGAACACACCTGCTCTGCTACAGTGACGTGTAAAGTAAAAAAAATAAAAAACATAAAAAACATACACTGTATATTTCTCACACACAAACACATCCATTTGTGACACTTATACTTGAGATGAGCCGTGGTAATCTCAGTGTAGATCTCTGGCCCAATAAAAGGTGTAGAAGTGTGAAATATTCCCTGCACTCAGCTGTACATAAGCACTAACAAGATTATCAGATTATCTTTCATCCAATGCCACTACTGGGCACCGCATCCACCGCACGGAAAAATAATCACGGTGTATAGCAGGAGCCATTTTAATGCAAATGTTCCAGCAGCTCACAAAGCTTAGGGGCAGCTTCAAACTTTTCCTATAGAGACGGAAATACATTGGTCACTGCGCTGAATAGCTGCTGGCAGTGGACTATGGTGCTTAAAAATCCTTGTGTTTTCCCCATGTTTCTTTACATAAGGCTGTATAATAAAAATAACTTGTCCAACTTTAATTAAATGGTCTGAAAGATATTATTCCCATAACTTATTCTTCTATTATTCAATATTGTAATGGAAAGGACGCGTGTATTGAGCAAATTGAAATGAATGATGTTTTAAAGTAGCAGATTGACTGATGGCTAAAAAATTTTCTTTTTCCAACTGAAAAGCGCCAGTGGTAATGAAACACGATAGAAAAAGGCTGTGCCAAGTCGATTTGAAATTTAATACCTTGCCTTAAACTGGATTTTAGAGAAGGTTCTGGGTTTGATTGCGCCTGCAGGGGGCCACTTTCTATGTGGAGTTTGCATGTTCTCTCCCTGTGTGAGCGGGTTTCCACTGAAATCTAAAAACAAGTCAAATTGGTCTTGCCTCGCCTCCTGATCCTGCTGTTTCCGTCCCATCACTGAGAGGAGAAAGAGGAAAAATACATAATTGTAAAGTGCTTTGTAAAGATTTCTTACTGACAAAAAATATGGTTGCTTCCTCACTTCTCCTTCTCACCACTACTTTTGTTGACATTTGGATCTATGCATGTACACTGCAAGAAATGATCAAATATGAGGTAATAAATGCTTAAATCGAGAGGATTTTTATCTTGATCTGAATAAATTCTGACAAGATTTGCCAATGGGACATAACTGTTGCTGTATTTTCTCATTCTAAGGCAGTCAAAATGTGCTCACATACACATTGCTAAATTTGAGCACTTATTAGGCCGAGCCAATACGAAGTATTGGGGAGGCCTATTGTTATTCACCGGTTTCATATTATTATTAGGCCGAGCCAATACGAAGTATTGGGGAGGCCTATTGTTATTCACCGGTTTCATATTATTATTCTTTTTCTTTTTCCGCAACTTCAATTCGATTTTTGACCCTGAAGACATGCACGAAAGTCTGCACATGGGGGGTCTAAAACGACCGGTTCGGCGAAAAATTTGATAAAATGAACGTTTCCAGATTGTCCGACGCTCGCCGACTCTATAACGCCCCCTAGAAATTTCATTTTTTTGGACCCTCTGGGGATTTTTTTTCAAATTTTTGAGTAGGTATACGAAATTCGGATGAGTGATAGATCTCTATGAGACGAGCATAAAAGCCGTTCTAAGCACATGTCTGGGACCAACAGGAAGTCGGCCATGATGGGCCAAAGTTTCGCCACTAATTTGACTTTTCATTTAGAAATTCGAACTAGTCCCTGGTTTTTCATCACACACAGTTCTACCACGTCATTTCCCAATCTGGACGGATTGAAGTTATATAATCATCGAAAAAAAGTTAGAAAATCTTCACCGTTTTTGTCCCTCGCCATGGCGAATAAGGCCTTCGTTTTGGCCATTTTCGCTGAGCCCTGAGGGCCACAGGCTCAGACCTACAGAGCTGAGACTCACATCAGTAATATTAGGTTATGGCCTGAACGCAATGACACTAAAATCATTCGCCCAATTTGAGCTCTTTAGCGCCACCTGTCGGAAAGTAATAGGGCACTAGTGCTCGGATCGGCCCGAAAATCGCTGAGTGTATTCTCTGGACCGAGACGAGCAAAACATTACATTACGCAAAAGTTGTACGTCCCACACCTGACCACTGGGGGCGCCGTAAAGTGAATAGATGAGCTTTTTGGGGCAAAATGTTTGTCCGATGAGGCTAAAAATGAATTCAGAAATACAGCGTATGACCCTGAACACAACGATATACAACACACAACTGTGAGTGCAACAGCGCCACCTACAGGCAGTTCAAGGTGTCGCATTTTTGGCTTCGTACTAGTCCCTGGATTTTCATCGCACAGACTTCTACCATGTCATTTCTCCATCTGGACGGGTTGAAGTTATGCAATCATCGCATAAAAGTTAGAATTTTGTTATCGTTTTCATGCGAGGTAGTGGGGAATTTCTCCATGTTTGATGCTCTCCTGACCACAGGCTCAGACCTACAGAGCTGAAACTCACATCGCTAACAGTTGGTAATGGCCTGAGAGTAATGGTGTGAAAACACACACCTAATATGACTCTACAGCGCCACCTATGTAAGGCTTCTGACCTAAACTTTTCCGATCTTCACCAAAGTTGCAAAATCAAATCTTTACATCTGTACGAGCAAAATACTACTCTACGTAGAGGGTGCATGTCCCGGAGGTGACCACTAGGGACGCACTTTATCATATAAATGAGCTTTTATATACGTAATCCTGGTCAGATCGGGCTGCCAATTCCTCGGTGTGACGCTTGTGGGACTGGCGCCCAGGAGGCGGTCGCAAGAGGGGCGAGGCCTTTCATCGCCGCTTGCGGCTTTAATGAAAATTGTTATTCGGTGGTTTCATATTATTCTTTTTCCGCCGAAACAATTTGATTTTTGACCCTGAAGACATGCACGAAAGTCTGCACATGGGGGGTCTAAAACGACCGGTCCGGCGAAAAATTTGATAAAACGGACGTTTCGAGATTGTCCGACAAAAGGCGAATCAATAGCGCCCCCTTGAAAATTCAAAATTTGCCATTTCTATTGGAGGCAGGATTGCATATTTTGGAGTAGGTGCACAAAATTCGGATGAGTGATAGATCTCTATGAGACGAGCATAAAAGCTGGTCTAAGCACATGTCTGGGACCAACAGGAAGTCGGCCATGATGGGCCAAAGTTTCGCCACTAATTTGACTTTTCATTTATAAATTCGAACTAGTCCCTGGTTTTTCATCACACAGAGTTCTACCACGTCATTTCCCGCTCTGGACGGATTGAAGTTATATAATCATCGAAAAAAAGTTAGAAAATCTGCACCGTTTTCGTCCCTTGCCATGGCGAATAAGGCCTTCGTTTTGGCCATTTTCGCTGAGCCCTGAGGGCCACAGGCTCAGACCTACAGAGCTGAGACTCACATCAGTAATATTAGGTTATGGCCTGAACGCAATGACACTAAAATCATTCGCCCAATTTGAGCTCTTTAGCGCCACCTGTCGGAAAGTAATAGGGCACTAGTGCTCGGATCGGCCCGAAAATCGCTGAGTGTATTCTCTGGACCGAGACGAGCAAAACATTACATTACGCAAAAGTTGTACGTCCCACACCTGACCACCGGGGGCGTCGGAAAGTGAATAAATGAGCTTTTTTAGGGCAAAATGTTTGTCCGATGAGGCTAAAAATGAATTCAGTAATACAGCGTATGACCCTGAACACAACGATATACAATACACAACTGTGAGTGCAACAGCGCCACCTACAGGCAGTTCAATGTGTCTCATTTTTGGCTTCGTACTAGTCCCTGGATTTTCATCGCACAGACTTCTACCATGTCATTTCTTCATCTGGACGGATTGAAGTTATGCAATCATCGCATAAAAGTTAGAATTTTGTTATCGTTTTCATGCGAGGTAGCGGGGAATTTCTCCATGTTTGATGCTCTCCTGACCACAGGCTCAGACCTACAGAGCTGAAACTCACATCGCTAACAGTTGGTAATGGCCTGAGAGTAATGGTGTGAAAACACACACCTAATATGACTCTACAGCGCCACCTATGGAAGGCTTCTGACCTAAACTTTTCCGATCTTCACCAAAGTTGCAAAATCAAATCTTTACATCTGCACGAGCAAAATACTACTCTACGTAGAGGGTGCATGTCCCGGAGGTGACCACTAGGGACGCACTTTATCATATAAATGAGCTTTTTATATACGTAATCCTGGTCAGATCGGGCTGCCAATTCGTCGGCGTGACGCTTGTGGGACTGGCACCCAGGAGGCGGTGGCAAGAGGGGCGAGGCCTTTCATCGCCGCTTGCGGCTTTAATGAAAATTGTTATTCGGTGGTTTCATATTATTCTTTTTCCGCCGAAACAATTTGATTTTTGACCCTGAAGACATGCACGAAAGTCTGCACATGGGGGGTCTAAAACGACCGGTCCGGCAAAAAATTTGATAAAACGGACGTTTCGAGATTGTCCGACAAAAGGCGAATCAATAGCGCCCCCTTGAAAATTCAAAATTTGCCATTTCTATTGGAGGCAGGATTGCATATTTTGGAGTAGGTGCACAAAATTCGGATGAGTGATAGATCTCTATGAGACGAGCATAAAAGCCGGTCTAAGCACATGTCTGGGACCAACAGGAAGTCGGCCATGATGGGCCAAAGTTTCGCCACTAATTTGACTTTTCATTTATAAATTCGAACTAGTCCCTGGTTTTTCATCACACAGAGTTCTACCACGTCATTTCCCGCTCTGGACGGATTGAAGTTATATAATCATCGAAAAAAAGTTAGAAAATCTGCACCGTTTTCGTCCCTTGCCATGGCGAATAAGGCCTTCGTTTTGGCCATTTTCGCTGAGCCCTGAGGGCCACAGGCTCAGACCTACAGAGCTGAGACTCACATCAGTAATATTAGGTTATGGCCTGAACGCAATGACACTAAAATCATTCCCCAATTTGAGCTCTTTAGCGCCACCTGTCGGAAAGTAATAGGGCACTAGTGCTCGGATCGGCCCGAAAATCGCTGAGTGTATTCTCTGGACCGAGACGAGCAAAACATTACATTACGCAAAAGTTGTACGTCCCACACCTGACCACCGGGGGCGTCGGAAAGTGAATAAATGAGCTTTTTTAGGGCAAAATGTTTGTCCGATGAGGCTAAAAATGAATTCAGTAATACAGCGTATGACCCTGAACACAACGATATACAATACACAACTGTGAGTGCAACAGCGCCACCTACAGGCAGTTCAATGTGTCTCATTTTTGGCTTCGTACTAGTCCCTGGATTTTCATCGCACAGACTTCTACCATGTCATTTCTCCATCTGGACGGATTGAAGTTATGCAATCATCGCATAAAAGTTAGAATTTTGTTATCGTTTTCATGCGAGGTAGCGGGGAATTTCTCCATGTTTGATGCTCTCCTGACCACAGGCTCAGACCTACAGAGCTGAAACTCACATCGCTAACAGTTGGTAATGGCCTGAGAGTAATGGTGTGAAAACACACACCTAATATGACTCTACAGCGCCACCTATGGAAGGCTTCTGACCTAAACTTTTCCGATCTTCACCAAAGTTGCAAAATCAAATCTTTACATCTGCACGAGCAAAATACTACTCTACGTAGAGGGTGCATGTCCCGGAGGTGACCACTAGGGACGCACTTTATCATATAAATGAGCTTTTATATACGTAATCCTGGTCAGATCGGGCTGCCAATTCGTCGGCGTGACGCTTGTGGGACTGGCACCCAGGAGGCGGTGGCAAGAGGGGCGAGGCCTTTCATCGCCGCTTGCGGCTTTAATTCTTTTTTCTTTTTTCCGCAACTTCAATTCGATTTTTGACCCTGAAGACATGCACGAAAGTCTGCACATGGGGGGTCTAAAACGACCGGTTCGGCGAAAAATTTGATAAAATGAACGTTTCCAGATTGTCCGACGCTCGCCGACTCTATAACGCCCCCTAGAAATTTCATTTTTTTGACCCTCTGGGGATTTTTTTTCAAATTTTTGAGTAGGTATACGAAATTCGGATGAGTGATAGATCTCTATGAGACGAGCATAAAAGCCGTTCTAAGCACATGTCTGGGACCAACAGGAAGTCGGCCATGATGGGCCAAAGTTTCGCCACTAATTTGACTTTTCATTTAGAAATTCGAACTAGTCCCTGGTTTTTCATCACACACAGTTCTACCACGTAATTTCCCAATCTGGACGGATTGAAGTTATATAATCATCGAAAAAAAGTTAGAAAATCTTCACCGTTTTTCGTCCCTCGCCATGGCGAATAAGGCCTTCGTTTTGGCCATTTTCGCTGAGCCCTGAGGGCCACAGGCTCAGACCTACAGAGCTGAGACTCACATCAGTAATATTAGGTTATGGCCTGAACGCAATGACACTAAAATCATTCGCCCAATTCGAGCTCTTTAGCGCCACCTGTCGGAAAGTAATAGGGCACTAGTGCTCGGATCGGCCCGAAAATCGCTGAGTGTATTCTCTGGACCGAGACGAGCAAAACATTACATTACGCAAAAGTTGTACGTCCCACACCTGACCACTGGGGGCGCCGTAAAGTGAATAAATGAGCTTTTTGGGGCAAAATCTTTGTCCGATGAGGCTAAAAATGAATTCAGAAATACAGCGTATGACCCTGAACACAACGATATGCAACACACAACTGTGAGTGCAACAGCGCCACCTACAGGCAGTGCAATGTGTCTCATTTTTGGCTTCGTACTAGTCCCTGGATTTTCATCGCACAGACTTCTACCATGTCATTTCTCCATCTGGACGGATTGAAGTTATGCAATCATCGCATAAAAGTTAGAATGTTGTTATCGTTTTCATGCGAGGTAGCGGGGAATTTCTCCATGTTTGATGCTCTCCTGACCACAGGCTCAGACCTACAGAGCTGAAACTCACATCGCTAACAGTTGGTAATGGCCTGAGAGTAATGGTGTGAAAACACACACCTAATATGACTCTACAGCGCCACCTATGGAAGGCTTCTGACCTAAACTTTTCCGATCTTCACCAAAGTTGCAAAATCAAATCTTTACATCTGCACGAGCAAAATACTACTCTACGTAGAGGGTGCATGTCCCGAGGTGACCACTAGGGGACGCACTTTATCATATAAATGAGCTTTTATATACATAATCCTGGTCAAATCGGGCTGCCAATTCGTCGGCGTGACGCTTGTGGGACCGGCGCCCAGGAGGCGGTCGCAAGAGGGGCGAGGCCTTTCATCGCCGCTTGCGGCTTTTTCTTTTTCTTATTTTTTTTCCGCAACTTCAATTCGATTTTTGACCCTGAAGACATGCACGAAAGTCTGCACATGGGGGGTCTAAAACGACCGGTTCGGCGCGAAAAATTTGATAAAATGAACGTTTCCAGATTGTCCGACGCTCGCGCGACTCTATAACGCCCCCTAGAAATTTCATTTTTTTTGACCCTCTGGGGATTTTTTTTCAAATTTTTGAGTAGGTATACGAAATTCGGATGAGTGATAGATCTCTATGAGACGAGCATAAAAGCCGTTCTAAGCACATGTCTGGGACCAACAGGAAGTCGGCCATGATGGGCCGAAGTTTCGCCACTAATTTGACTTTTCATTTAGAAATTCGAACTAGTCCCTGGTTTTTCATCACACACAGTTCTACCACGTCATTTCCCAATCTGGACGGATTGAAGTTATATAATCATCGAAAAAAGTTAGAAAATCTTCACCGTTTTTGTCCCTCGCCATGGCGAATAAGGCCTTCGTTTTGGCCATTTTCGCTGAGCCCTGAGGGCCACAGGCTCAGACCTACAGAGCTGAGACTCACATCAGTAATATTAGGTTATGGCCTGAACGCAATGACACTAAAATCATTCGCCCAATTTGAGCTCTTTAGCGCCACCTGTCGGAAAGTAATAGGGCACTAGTGCTCGGGATCGACCCGAAAATCGCTGAGTGTATTCTCTGGACCGAGACGAGCAAAACATTACATTACGCAAAAGTTTGTACGTCCCACACCTGACCACCGGGGGCGCCTGAAAGTGAATAAATGAGCTTTTTTAGGGCAAAATGTTTGTCCGATGAGGCTAAAAATGAATAGAGTAATACAGCGTATGACCCTGAACACAACGATATACAACACACAACTGTGAGTGCAACAGCGCCACCTACAGGCAGTTCAAGTTGTCGCATGTTTGGCTTCGTACTAGTCCTTGGATTTTCATCGCACAGACTTCTACCATGTCATTTCCTAATCTGGATGGATTGAAGTTATATAATCATCGCAAAACAGTTAGAAAATCTTCACCGTTTTCGTGCAAGTAAGCAGTTTTTTTCATATAGTTGTATTACACTCAGAGCTACAATACCCGACCTGACCACCAGGGGCGCACCTCTTGCCTAAATACAAATTATAGTGAAACATGCTGCTGATTAACACAAAGGAGAGATGCATGTACCAGGTTATAGCAAAGCTAATTTCCACCTGTAGTCCCTGGGCAGGCTAGTGTTATGTTATGTATCAAGGCTTCAAGTTAGTAACTAATAATACAATGGATGATACATCTCACAACAGCTGTGTGGCGCAGACGTTATATATGACGGACTCCGAAGCAGAAAATGTATCGTTTGAGTCCTGGTCTACCCATAATAACTTTTGTGTTGCAAAGTAAATGTATTTATTTATTGGGAATAAATGGTTTGTTGTGTTTAATTAATCCACCTCTTGGTAGTTTTTCCTCCATTAATCACTTTCTGTAGAACTGTATTACGTGAAAATACACACTAATAATTACCTCTAGACCGCCACCTATGGGAGGTCTTTGAACCCAAGGACATTATACTGCATCAAAGTCACCGGGTCAAATCTTTACATCCATACAAGCAAAAATGTTACACCACGCAGAGGGTGCATGTCCCACTGATGACCACTAGGGGTGAACTATAGCCTGCTCTCTTTGTGCCATAGGCTCAGACTTACAAAGCTGAGACTCACATCAGTAATTATTAGGTTATTATTAGATTAACGCAATGACACTAAAATACATTTCCCAATATGAGGTCTCTGTCCGGAAAGCAATAGGGTACAAGGTTGTTGTCGTTTTGAATTTCATCTAGTCCCTGGTTTTTCATCGCAGAGACTTCCACCACATAAAGACGCGCGTCTGGGCAGACTGCACATAACAGCAGCATGATTT